>JAPYZJ010001068.1:0-48380 GCA_030522765.1 Ophioninae sp. B BG-2022a | reverse complement strand
GTGATGCGCGTACAAACATACAGACAGACAGACAAAAATTCTAAAAACTGTTGATTTGGCTTCTGTTGCTCTAATAAAGACCCCCCATATCATTTTTTTGAAAATATCTTCAATGTACAGACATCGATCTGTTACAATTTTATTATAAATATATAAAGATTTCTAGATATTGATCTATAGTTATTATCAATAAAACTAGTTATTGATAATAAGTATATCAATTATTATCAATAATATAAACTATATGTTCACCAATATTAATAATACATTAATGATAACACTAGTTTTCTTATTCGTACCTCAGTTTCGTTTTGACTATTCCATTCCATTCCACGTTCCAATTTTGGCCAAATATCCATGCAAAATGACGTATTCTTCGTCGTTACCATCGATGATCATTGGGTGGACGATAATAGGGTTTTCAGAGTGGTAATCCAGGTCTGATCGGTCGGATCTATAACGCCACGTTCAATTATCGAAGAGGGTCGTATATCGCTCGCAACCCCAGGGAATATTCTTGCAATTACATCGAACGTTCGGATGATGGGACGTCGAAAGTTTAAGGGTCCCCTTGCACGGTAAACTCTACTGCTAAGAGGAGGCCAAAAGTGAGGCAAGACCGGAATGCCAATGGAGCTCGAGACGCTCCGAGACATTCCGGGACCGTAGAAGCGTGTACTCGTTCTCCCTGTTTGATTTGCTCCTCTACGTGGCAGTTTGCAGTTTTACGTGGATGAACGAGATTGGGTGGGTGTACGAAGGGGTAGAAGTTCTCAGGGGATGATATCCGCGTGACGTTTCTACGTTCGTGAAAAGTTTCGACGTGACATGGAAAAAAAGGGAGGGGATTAAAAAAAGGGGGGGGGGGAGAGAATTAGTAACGAGAACTCGAGGGAGCAAATTAATGAGATTCCTTTCTTCCTGTCAGGAAAATATTCCGGATGGCACGAACTTTACTCTCGCGGTCGTTCGTATATATAGTCTACGTATGGTGGAACGGAGGACAAAATCCGAAATTCTAAAGTGTTTGATGAGCTATCTATACGTTGGAAATGATTACATTTATTTATCGCCAAGTCCAAGTCTGAATGTATCAAAAAAACGACCTTAATAGTGATTTCAGTAAAAACTATTAGACTTGATATTCTAGATAATGGGTTTTAGGATCCTAGATAATATCACGCTTGTTTGGACTTCCGGTCTGGAATAAATTCATGATATAACGTGTCTAAGGATAGGCCCTGATCCGCTGTTCTTTTTCTGGTCATCCGATCAGAATGGATTGGAGATGTAATTAGGAACCAACGTGGACATTAAGAATGACACGTTTCAGGTTTTTGGAAATTTTGAGTGAAATTTTCTTTCTTCGGAAATAAATCATTTATGTGATTACCTGTTATCTATGTTTAAGAAAATTCCGTCAGTTAAAAAATCCATTTCGTATTATTATTTTTTGAAGATTATCCGGTTCGCTCCGAAAGTGTTTCTTTCTTCACAAAAAAAATCTATTTAATCGTAATTTGTCACTTTTCAAGTTTTATTTTATTTCAAAAATCGTTTTTTCTTATATTGGATTTTTATTTGAATTTCGTGAATCGGAGGGAGAGATATGCCTCGGAATTCTTGGTAAAAGTGATTCGCAAGGGAAAGCAAATCCAGCTCCGTCCATCTTCTCGACGCAGACGTCCCTTCGTGGCACCTGATATCAGCGATATCGTAAAATCCACGCGGACATGGCTAGGCGAAAGAGTGCACATTGGCCAACTTTCGTACCTCGTTCCATGCTCCCTTACGACCCTCGCTTTTCCACCATTCATATCCCGAAAACTTTGACAGCCCTGCGGAGATACCCGGAGGACACTCCGCCGGATTACCCGGCGATTTTAAACTCGTTTCGATCTGGAATTTATATGCGCTTCAACCCTTATTCGCGAACTGGTCCAACCCCGTTCAACCCCCCGCCTCCTCGATCGACATTCCTCGCCGTTCTTTCTCATTTCAAACTCCTACTTTTTTTTCTTATTTTTTTTCTTTATCACCGGAGGGATAACGGACGACGACGTGTCAGCTTTCTTTTCGCTCCCCTCTTTTCTATTCGGCAACCATTTTTTTTTATTTCGACCTTAAAAGCGAATTTTAATAAACGAACTGTTTTTTTTTTATTCAAAGTGTAAATTTTTTCGACCGAAGTAAACTATTTTTTTTTTAATTTAGCTTGAAGATTTTAATACGATTTTTGTTAATATTGTTTCCTTTTCGTGTAAAGGTTTGTTTAAACATTAACTTGACCTTTGGGATTTTATTTGGATGTCTGACTCATCAAGGAAGTACTGTTTGGGTTAAAGAAATTAAATATTCATCTGTTACGAAGTGTACAATTTTTTGTTAAATAAAATATGGTTTTAAGGACGTGATTTTTCTGCATTAGGGGTCGATCTCTATTCAATGTGGATGAATTCACTGTTAGATTCGATTGAACGATGATTTTTTGGAGTAGCTTGTAATCAAATGGGATCTTCAATAAAAATGCATACATTATTAATTTGAATACAAAAAATATGTGCAATAGGTCGAGATTCGAACGAAAATTCGTCCTTTTTGCAAATTTTAATTAAAAATATCATTTTGAAAAAGAATTTTTTTCTCTTTTGTTTAGTTTTAATTTTTTAAATTGTTTTCGTATCATTCTTAATACAATCGTACAATTTTAATGAACTAATATTAAAATAAAACGAAGGAAAAATATGTATTTTTCCTTTGTTTCTAATAATTTAATTTGCACTCGTACTTCAAATTCAAGTTCTGTCTTGATCGAATGTCAATTGATGAAATTGAATTTTACTAATTCAATTTCACCTACCAAGCAAGAAAAAAATGTCATCCATGAAAATTAAAGAAATGGAAAGAATTTGGTAGAATTCCTCAAAAAAAAAAAGGAATTTATACTTTCTCGTAATATTTCTTCACGAATAAATCATCCCCTAAAAAATCGAAGTATTTACATATCGCGATGAGTAATTAAATCCTCCAGAATCCCATCAGTCTAATTATTTGTTCAGAGAGGATCCGGCGATGGTTTGAGTTCGGATGACGAATAAAATTGGAAATATTCCGAGGGATGGATCAGGGGCCAATTAACCGAATATTTGTGCGCGTCCTCAACGAATGACGAGGATGGAATACGAATGTTTTTCTTCGATCTCGGAGCGACGGAAAAATAAGGAAGTTGGAAGGAGACCGGGGATGAAAGTCTTCGCCTAGGCGGGAAATGTTTCCCCCAAAGGAAAACGGAACTCAAAGACTGTTGGAACGCGAAGGATCGAAGGGACCAGAAGCTGCAGGACGCATGGCAATCTCATTAATTTGTCGAAGAAAGATGAAGAAGAGAAATTACGGAGAATCGAAGAACCACCGATAGTACGACCAAAGGGAAAATTGAACGAATGGAAAATAGATAGATGGGTGACCTATAGCTATACACGTCGAAAGGATAAAAGAAATTCGTCAGGGAACTCTCGCCGAGGCATCGAGCTAAAGTTTTACGAGAATCTCTCTCTCTCTCTCTCTCTCTCTCTCTCTCTCTCTCTCTCTCTCTCTCTCTCTCTCTCTCTTCGCCAACTTTCCGCTACGAATCTCTATCACGAAGGGTTATACGCCCTTGGTAATTCTCATCTTTCTAGAGAGCCAATCAGAGAAAGAAAGACCCTGATTGAATTTAGGAATTGCGACGGAATATCGGCGAACCGAAATAGACAAATAAAAAAACTCGGGGAGAGGAAAAATGTCGGAAGAGTTACGGAAAAGTGAGAAAGAAAAAAAAAGCCCGTGTCTTTCATATAGAAAGAAAAGTGAGGGTGCCAAAGTGTGGACTTAAAGCTTTCATTTTAGGAGTGAAACGACATTTTTGGCATTTTTTTATTTTTGTTAGTATACAGAATTGAATTTTGTGATTTTGGTTGAGGATATATCAAAATCGTTATCAATGAGTTTCATAGCTTTAGTCAAGGGAAATAAAAATTTTTAATATTAATAAAAAATAAACATTATTTTCGTTGGGTTTCAACGACGCAAACTTCAAGGTCGTTGCGATGGTAACATAAACTTTAAAAAATGATAGGTTGTTCGATTTGGTTTTTAATTTCGTTGTTAATGACTTTTATGGCTTCAATCAGCCGAAATCTAAAATGAAAATGATTTTAATTTAATTTATTAAATTTAATTTTTTAAATTAATTTTTATTTTTTTTAATTTTAATGTATTAATTAAATTCAATTTTTATTCATTAATTAAAATTTAATTTTAATTTTTTTAAAATTTAATTTTCGTTGGGTTTCACCGATGCAAACTTCAAGGTCATTGTGATGGGAAAATATACTTTCAAAAACAACAGGCCGTTGATTTTTTATTTTTTTGGAAACTATATCAATTGTTTATTTTTCAAAAACCATACGTTAGTTAACTTTTTTTGTATAATTTATAAAAACAAAGATTTCGAAAAATTGAACGGAATTTATACAAATAAACAGAGATTTGGAAAAATCGAGCGAATTAAAAAATTGTTCGGTTCCTCGGAATTTCGGAGCGCCTGGAGAGAGGAGGTTAAACCAAAAATAGAAAAGCTTCGAAAAAACGAAACGTTGCGAGAGGCAGCATTAACACGTGCACATACGAGATTGGGTAAAAATGGAATTTCCAAAAAAGCCCCGCCGTTAAAGTGACGTTTGGTTCAGGGCCGATTGGAGAACCGCGGTTCCGGTTAAACCGGTAGTAGGAAACTGCAAGGTTGATATACACGTCAACCGAAAAAGATCGAAAAATTATCTGTGCAGAATCAAAATCGTTCCGAATTTTGTTAACCCAAACAAAATTTTCTACCAATCTTTTTTGGTGTTCAAAGCCCTTAAAGCTCCATTTTGGCTTCTAATTTTATTTTAAAAAATGCTAAAAAATTTTAAAAAAATTCTTATTTTGAGGAGAAAGACAAATAGTTTCATAAAAAAAGTACGAAAGTGAAGAAACACGACAATTGCATCGCTATGGAAAATGACTATGTTGATGAGCAAAGTGGAATTTGGAAAATTTTTTTTTTAATTACTAGTCCTGTCAATTGACGAACTATATGTGGTATACGATCCAAAGGACACATGAGAAATGTTCATTGCTTGCAAATATAATCTCACAGTGAAGATCCTCGTTCAGGAGGGTGTATCCAGTCATCTGGGCAAAAGTTGTTACGTAACATACGTGCGAGTCGACCCGAGGCACCATTTTACAATCCAACTTTAACAAGCTTCTCTCTTCCCCCGTTTATCACCCTCGATCTCGCCCTGGGCATCAAAGTCAAACGTTACAAGTCCTTGTATCAGGATCATGAAGGATACGGGTTCGTGTATATGTCTGGAACAACGAGATCACCTTCTCGTACAAGATCACAGGAAAAGTTTTGAACATCGAGAGCTACCTGGTCTCGTAACGTACGAACTCAACGATTCTGGACGTTTCCACACTCAAACTCGTCCCGGTTTAGTTGCCCTTGATGGACCCTTCAGCATAATTATGGCAAACTTTGCAGGATCGAAATAAAATCGAAATTTAAAAAATTTGCATTTTTTTTTCGCTTTCCAAAATAGGAATTTTGAAAACAGAATGGCTTGTGTCTAAAATAGAATTGATTAATTGTTTCGAGTGCGTCGTGTTTCCAATTTTTGAAAGCCGTTAAGGTGATGTAAAGAAGGTCATCGTCTTAAGTTCATAGCCAGTCGTTTTTCAATCCTGTCACGATAAATGAATCCTTAAATTGAAAATTTAAGGATTCAAGGGAATCCTATAAGGGATTCTTTTTTTATCGCTAAAATCGTCATTCTGAATTTGTAGCCATTAAGTTCAGTAGTAATTCCATTGATTTCTGCTTATCTTCTCAAAAGCTGATTTTTCCAAAACGTCGTAACTCGTCGTTTTTTTATTTTTAACTGAAAAAATAAATTCGAATATTTATGGATTCAACTTTAAAAATACTGGATTTTCGTACGAACGTTCATCGTCTACTTTACCCTCTTGAGGAAAGAATATCAGAAAATCCTTTTTTAGTAGATGCTTGTATCGTAAAATGTAACAAATGTTGAAATTTTCAGAATTTAATTCCAGAGATTAAGATTTGTTCTTTTACACGAATATCAAATAATGTTTAAACAATTTTTGAGATTTCGAGTCAAAAACGTTTCTCTTTGTATCAGAATAAAACGTCTTTTTTTTTAGAAGAAAATGGAACGCAAGGAATATTTTTTTTCAATTTCTCCTTTTCATTATTATCCACGAACACATGAATTTTCTCGCAATCAATTGCAAATTATGAAGCAACAATTCTAAACAACTAACCCGCAGGATTCCACTGAAAATCGTGGATGGAACTTTAGGGTGAAAAGATATTTTGGTTGCCACCCAAAAGATGAAAAATTGAACGTAATCATCATCCATTTATAAACAAACATTGCAAAAAAACCAAATCTTCGAATGAACAATAATAATTTAAAAAATTATGAATCGAAGGAGCGTTCGCAATTCGATCGCGATTCCGATGAAAAAATAGCGACGGTCTCTTCGGGTTCTCCGATGCCATCAAGTTCCGAACGATTCTCGGAGAATGGATTATATTGGGGTGGCAGAAGGGATGGACAAGGGGAAAAGGGATGGGAGAACGATTCGTCGATTCATACGAGATCGCGGAGGGTGATCGAGGATTAAGGGGGGGAGGGGGAGGGGGTTGGAAGTTCGAGTGGAATTCTGGAATTGAGAAACCGATGGCCCAATAGCGGTAGCATTCCGGCTGGACAGCGCGTTACCCTCGTTGTCCAACGTCCTGCTAGGGGGAAGTTTGATGACGTCCCAGCGAAGGAGCGGTCGAAGGCGTTTGCGGCTTTCTCATAGTCTCGATGATCGATGCAACTCGATCCGCGTGTACGAGAATAGGGAAACGGGAACGCACGTTATTGGATCCCTCGTCTCCCTTTCGCGCTTTCCGTCCACCCTCATAGCCTCCGTCCAATGCCAGGCATCCCAAATACCTTGATGGCTTCATCCACAATGCCATCAACAATTTGTACAACGCACCAGGAATCCGAAAAACGCCCCGTCTCCAAATTCAATTGTGCGTTCGATCCCCTTAAACTGGACTATCTTCATTATCAGAGTTTCCAGTTATTTTCCTATCGAAATCCCTTTTGGAACGTTCCTGATGAGCTGACGAAGAATATACGTTAGTGAATTTTCCTGAAAATTACTTTTCCTGAAATGTTCCTAGTGCAAATAATGATGTTGTACTGGAGGAAGTGGTTTTCTAGATTCTAGATTTTTTTTTTAACAATGAGAGACTTGGTACTCAATAGGGTAAGTTTTTATCCAAGGTTATTAAAAAACCAGGTTTACGTTTCGACCCTTGGTTTGGATCCATTTCATAAATTTATTTCATATCTACAAATTATTATATGACATTGATAAGTAGGGAAAACAATGGTGTGAGCGCAATTTTAACGTGTTAAATATGAGATGAGATGGTAATCAATGACAGATTCCGAAAAGAAGCCGGCTTGCACATGTTGAAGTTTTTCGATCTATTCCAAAGTGTTCGACACTTTACGAGCTAATATTAGGTAAACTAATGAGAAATCGTATTTTCTGAAATTGGCGAAGTAAAAATGAAGTTTGAAGAGGAAAAACACGGAAAGAAAATAGTAATAAGAGATAACACCTTTTCAATTTCGTCGGTCATCTTTTTTCTGTCCTATTTTTCTCTCGCTCTCTATCAGTCTCTTTTTCTGCCTTTCCACGTGAACGCGATCGCTGTTGATTCCACGCAGTCGGGAACGCTTGATTGGTCATTCAGATCGTTCCCGTTGCTTTTTAACGAACTCATTCATTCCCCGGACCGTGTCCGCTTGGTCCGCTTGTTGCGCGTGGACAAATGTACCCGAGTGAGCAAAAAAAAAAAGAAAAAAAAATGAAATAAAAGAGCTCGTATCATTCTGTTCATTACGGGCACACGTTCTGGGGCTGCCGAGACCAGCGATTTGACCCGTCACTTGCACGGCTACTCTCTCATCCTATCCAGGCTTTCGCCGCTGTCCCCAATCTCCGCAGCCTTGATCCTCCGCAGCTTCCATCTTCGTCTGTTCGCGATCGTAACCCTTCGATTGGTAATCCTACTGATTCCATTCAGAATCCCTAATAAACGTCATCCATGAAGCCTGAAGTTGATACTTCGTTAGTTGAAGGCTAGGCGCTAAGACGGACCCCAGAAGACAGTTTTCATGGGCAAAAAGAAGAGAGACTTCTGCTTCTTGCAGGACTTTTCAAAACGGTGGTTCATCTGAAACATTGTCTTTTTGATCATCAAGTATAATCGCCAATTGAATCCTAACCGATGTTGGCGTTATTTTTCGTAGTTCTTTTTTGCTTTCCAATTTTTGTTTTCACGTCGTACGAAAAAACAGCCAGAAAAGAGAACAAGGATGAACAGGGTTAAGAGCAAAGAGTAATAGGGTTGAAAAAAAGGGTCGTTTCACGTAGATGAGCAAACGGGGTTGAACGTTCCTGGTGGAAGGTGTTTGTGATGGTTGAGAAGCGCGAAGAGTACTGAGAGAAATGAAACGACCAAACGAATGGATGAAGAGGAGGGAGGAAGACTCGGTTTCCTCATCTTTGCTCATGGGCAGACTCAGCGGAGACACGGCCAGAGTTTTCAAACCCAAAGACAAGGCAGAAATAGGAAGGGAGCGTGACAGAACGTTGAAGGAGGGAGGGGGGTCTGGAAGGCTGAGGATCAACGAATAAATCGTCGTTTCTTTATGCAAACTTGCATTTAATTCAAGCGAAATAGAAAGGCATTAATTTCGGATGCAAATATTCGGCGCTCGGTGCCGCGAGTCGGACGAACGAGAACTCGAAGAGTTGCGGTTAGTTTGGGTGAGAGGCTTCGGAAAACGAGGCGGATAGCGAACACGCTTTTCTTCATCATCCATACCTCATTCTTCTATACGGAGAGACACTTTGACTGGCGAGCGCTGAAAACGAGAAAATAAACGAGGGAGAGATATCGACCAAAGAAAGCTCCGAAAAGAAAATACCTTGGAACGAATGAACGAATTTTCTCAACCGTCACAGCTCCAACGACTTTTTCTTGTCCCTTTTGGCTTGTTAATTACACCTTTTTTTTTCTCCATGATGGCTTTTCGTGAGAAGCCAAATTGTTGCTTCAAGACTCCACGAAATTTTCTGGTATTCTTTCCAATGTATGTTTTGCAAATTTATCCAGCGGAAGAGGGAATATTAAAACGTTTGCGTGTGAAATAATAGTGCGTATTTTTGCAACGCAAATATATTTGCGATGCAAGGGAAATTCATTTTTTTATTTATTATTGTTTTAATACTTTTTTTTCCTTTGAAAAATCTTCTTTTTGTTTTCTGCTTTTTTATTTTTTGATCATTTTTTTCATGATCTTTTTCGATTTCTTTTTCCTTATTTTTATTGTCCAATTTTCTTGCCTTCGATCGATGGCTTTTCTGAAAAATTAAGTTCTGGATCTCTGAACGATAGAAAATAATAGATTCACCAAACAAATTGAAACAATTGAGGAATAATGATTTTCCTTGGATGCGAACGATGCCAAAAGCCCCTCATTTCCAATACTGATCTCAACCATTTCGAACCAATTTTGGAAAGAATTATTATACTCACTGAGAGTGCGTTCATCCGTAAAATTACCCATGTGTATCGATCTATAAAATAAGCGTCGACAAAAGGGGAAACATTTACTTTTGTCCCGAACGAACGTAAAATTGGAGAAAATTTGTCGAGCTTCATTTGGCTGATGCGAAGTTTCCACAAGATTGGAAAATATTTTTCCGGCTGATGTTAATCCCGTCGTGACGTTGAGATAGAAGTCCTCAAAGTGAAGGAGTTCACGGGAAACGAGGATCGAATAACTCGGTGTTGAATGGAACGATAGATAGAGAGAGAGGGAGAAAGAGATCCCAAATTAGAGAGGCCTAAGAGCTTTCCAGAAGACTTCGAATCTCTCTCTCGTAGTCCGTCGTCGAAGCGTCTTTCACGGGTATAATCAAGATGTTTGTTGGGATGTCTCGAAGACGAGGGGTGGGTGCAAGAAGTGGATTGAGTCGAGGGGTGCTATAGGAGTCGAAATAAACGCGGACGGAGAGGTTGGTTAGTCATGAGACGCAGAAGTTCAGTGACGAAGACGAAAAGAAAAAGAGAGAGAGAGAGAGAGAGAGAGAGAGACGAAGATATGAGCGAAGTTGAGGAAATTTCACTCCCAGTATTGGTCGAGGGCTAAGAAGAAGTAGAAGCAGAAGGGGAAGTGCAAAAACGAAGAAGGAAGGAAGGAAGTGTAGGGCGCGAATAGAAGCGATACAATTTAGAGGAGCCTGGATCTACCGAGGTAGTAACGGAAATTCGAAGTTGACACGAAGCAAGTACACACTGAAGTGAGCTAAGAAAACGAAACGTGGTTTAAGAACCGTCCTGGCTGAATGGAGGGGTATGGGGTTCAAAGCGAAAAGCACTGAGAAAATACATCAGCGAATGGAAAAGTCCCCTCGCTCAAGGAGGCCACAATGAGACTTCCGGTACTCGTTATAATTGAACCTGACTAAACTTTCGAGAATTATTTAATCCACGAGCAGGCGCGTTGATACGAATACGACACGTGATTGTAGAAGGTCTCGAGTTTACGCGTGGTCCGGATTCATCAAGCAATTTTGTAGTCGCAACCGGAAGTCCATAGTTTCGGTAGTATACTTCACTTTAACCGCAGTTTCGCGTTGATAAAAGGCTTCTCCGTGTCCTCTTTCAAACTCCCCCCCCCCCCTCCAAGCGTTTCTCCTTTCCTGGCTTCTCATAGAATTCTTAGACGAGAAACGAATTACCTGCCAGGGTAAAGTCTACCCTCGGTCGATGAAGTATGCATGTACAAATAGAACTTGAAAAGAGAGTAAGCAAGTGTGGGTTGGGCTCGGGTAACCCCTGGAAAATGGAGGGGATGGAATACTCTGTAAGCACGCAAGAGGCAAAATGAGGAGTTGCGAGGGGTACGAAGGGCAACGTCGACAACCTGTAGATATTTGCAAATGCGTCGTGGAAGCGAGACCCCTATAAGGTTACGTGCTTCGCTGCTCGTGTGTATGTGCTCGGAACACGAATGTATTCGTAAAGCGTTGTTAAATGGAGAACACGAAGGAAGGGTGAGCTTGAGTGAACACGAAAATTTCATAGGTCAAACAACCCGTCGAGGGTTCATTAATTGCTTTTCGAAAAGCCAAACGTTCATTGAGACTTTAACTTTGCGAGTAGCTCTGTACGTTTACCAATTGGTGTCTTCATTACCTTTTTTTTTTCATTGAAGACTACCACCTAGTAATGTTTATTTTCGTATTTTTTGTTGCAGGTGAGAAATAATTCCAACTGGAAATTCGTCTTCTTTGGGATGTGAACGCCACTCTGTTGTAATGTATACTTTAAAGACATTCTTCGAATTTTGAGCTCTTGAGTCGAAACTAAGTTTTGTATTTGGAGACCCCATTGGGGAGAATCAGATGCCTGGCCAAGTTGTGATAAAACAAACCGAAACTCTTCAAAATACATAAACCCAGCACACCTTGAGAGACCCCGCTTTGCTGGTCGCAAAAACAAGCTTTTTCACGTTGAAGTGGATTCCAGTAAATTCTTGTTGAAAAATAAACAATAGTTGCACTACAATAAATGCCACAGTGGGTGGGATTGAAATCTGTAGTTTGATTCGTCTAAAACAATAAAAATAAAATTTGCCCTTAATCCGCATCAATGTCACTATTGTTAAGCGTAGTCGTTTTTGAATTCGTTCATTCTTCGATATACGCTCGCGTTTCGAAATAAAAAGTATTACTTTCAGCTAAAATATTTTCATCCACGATGCTTTAAAAAATCGTAATTAAAGTAAAGACTTACGAAATTCGCTTGGGTTTATTTGGTTTTGTTCGTTTGATTTTAAACCCTTGATTTTAAATAAACCCAAACAAACCCAAAAATTTAAAAAAATTGTAATTTCGATATATTCAAATTCGGAATTTTGAGCCTTCTGGTGATTCGAAGCTTGGGTTTCCTATCCGACCCCGTTGAGGGTAAGGGGCTTGCGGGAGGACTAAACTCCTCGAAGTTTCGTGACAAAGACAGATGCGTATCAGGGCGGTTTGACTTTACGAGAATTTCGTCGCGCATCGTGACGAAAGGAGGGTTCTCCTTGGGCGCGGAAAATCACAGGCGCAAAGAGGTAGGAGGATGGAGTTGGGTTTGAGGTGAGCAAGAGGCATCAAGGATAGTGGCAATCTCGGTTGTACGAGGATGGTAGCATTTTGTGTTCCGGAAGAGAGTTTACGAGTTCACCAGCTGTAGGAGAGTTAACTCTTTACGGGCGTGCAACGACAACGAGGCCGCACACCAAGCCGGGATCTTTCAGATGTGTAGATCCTAGGAAATATGGTGGTGGGTATGGGTGACACCAACGTTCGAGCAGTAAGAATCGAAAGACTTGGAGATAGACTTGGTCCTAGCCTGGATTGCCTGTATTACCGTTTCACCGAAGATTTACTACCGACTACTGAGACTTCGATTAATTTCAACGGGTTTGGTGCAGCGCGATAAACGGAAGTGAAAAATAGCGTTTGGAATTCCATGGATGATAGGGATCACTAGACCAAGCGGTTGGAGTCCAAGACAGTTTTGGACATGTCACTAGGTGTTGGAACCTTTCTTGGAAGTAAGACCAGCAGTGGTTGGGTCTTGATGGAAAATGATGGGTCTTTTTGATAGAAAGTTATAAGTTATTGTAGACATTGAAAAATGTTTATAGTAATGGAAGACAAGCCAAAGAAGTTCTGGCTTCGAATGAACCCCGACTGTTATAATCAATGATCGACCTGCGATGTTTGCTTCTTTGTGCAGACAGTTGAGAACCCTTCTGTGGCCGGGCAATGTTATCATTGTTGAAGAAAACCTCGTTCGATTATGTGTGGTTAAGAGTAAAACAGGAACATCGGTAGAAATCTGTTTTGATTGCCAGCTGCATCGAAAGAACCTATTTTCGGTTGAAATACCTACAAGTCTGATCTGTCCTCGTAACTTTCACTTTGGGTATTGGAAATGAGTGGATCATGAAAAGAATCATCAGAGTGCGGTTCACAGTCACGAACAGCAGGATTCTCTGAATTTTCTCTGGCTCTTCCATATCAAATATCTTTTTCGAATCTTCCGAAGAGAAGTGTACAAAATCAACAAAATTTATCGGCAAGCACGAGATTCCACTCTCCTCTTTGGAGATTCACTGGAGAATTTATACGAGAATCTTCCAAGGCACTTAACAATTCAGCGCAAAATCTGTGGAATGGATGAAAGCGATTGCAGGATCGCATTATCATTTCCCACTGGCGAAAAAGTTGCACATCGTCGCGCTTGTTCCTAGAAATTCTCTTTTACCTCACGATCTTCGGGTTTTCCGTATTGAGATTCAAAGACGGATAGAGACTGCTCCCAAAAGGATTTCAAACGAGAGGAAGGGATATGAAAACGTGGACGTTGAACAATTGGCGAATCAATGGGGATTCTGAACTATATCGGATGATAATAACGTTTTATGCCAATTTTAATGCGAAAGCTTCTGGGTTGGTCGTGAACACCCAGTTCGTTGTGTACCGTCCCTCATACCAGCTATTACCCTTCCATCACCAATCCCAGCGATTCCCCCTTGGGCCATTTCCCTGGGACTGTTCACCAAGCCAGCAGTTCGTACAATCATCGTCGTAGCTCTGACGACTTTGCATATTCGAATCCGGCAACGTCCAGGGGGCGTTCATACGGGAACTGAGTGAGACGCCAGCCTGCGAACGTTGAGGGGTGAGGGATGGAAGCAAAACGATTCACAGGAGAGAAACTAAAGCTGCTGGAAGCTTTTGGAATATCGATTCTTTCACCTAAGGTAGCTATCTAGGAGTGTGTACTTTCATAGTGACTGTGGGGGTTGGTGAAACCTGTGGTATCAAAGGGATGAGGATTTCTCTGCGGATTGTCGGAGGTTCCGATCAAAACGAATATGGTGGATCAAGCTAGAAAATCGACCAGTGATATCCTCCTGGATATCGTTCTTTATCGCTTGAAGGAAACTGAATTCTCGACTCGCGAATTGATCATACCTAACGGCCGTTAAACTAACCGCTAATCCAACCCCAAACGACTCTTCGTTCGTCCCAAGTTCTCCTCACTTGTTACCCTCGACAATTGGGAGTTGGGAGAACTTGGACTGGTGTAAGATGCCAACAGTTGCGCCGACATTTATCGCCGGCTGTTTAACAGCCTTGGATAATTAAATGAAATAATTAGACGTTAATTCCTCATACCGGATCGGACTCGGTTGACTCTCCTACCTCCGTACCTCAACGATGCCATCATCCTCTCGCGCTTTACCTCGTCTCCTTACGCCAGCAAAACGTTTTTAACGTCTTACGATCTAGCTTTACGATCCCCTCCCCTCCCTTCTTCGCACTTTCTCGGGTTATACGTTTCTTCGCCTCCGCGTTATCTTCATCCTGACTTTAAACATCCACCCCGCAAAACCCCACTCTTCATGCCCAACTTTTTATGCCCTGCTTGGATTCAGCGGCGTCATCGGATTTCCTGGGATCTTTCATGAGGGATTAACTGCCGGGATAGTAAAATTTGCACGATTTGGAGGTGAACTGATTTTTAATTGACGCTCTAATGTCTTATCTTCGAATCTGCTGTATTTAGCATTTGGAAGAAAAGAACTGTCATGTTTTCTGTTTGAATAACTTTTAGAAGTGCTGTGGGGAAGTTTGGTGTTTTTCATGATTAGAATCTTTAATGGAGGTACCGTACCGAAGGTATAAAAGATGTTTTTTTTTCGAAGTTGTTTTTCGGATAAAACAACTTCGAATTTCGTCCTTATACTCGAAATGTCGATCTAAGGGGAACTCCACTATAACAGTTGGGAAAATAAGCTTTTTACATGAATTTTCAAAATTCTCTTGATGGTTTTATTTTGGGACGCACGGAAAGATATGTTATTCTACATCTATTAAAGTAGAGATGAGTAAATTGTGATTAAAAAGTTAACGATAGTTGACGTACAATCAATCTCAGAATGAACGCCTTATGGAAATATCCTGCTTCCTGGTAGGATTGAAATCTCTGGTTTGATTCGTACGAAAAAAAAAACATAGCCACGATTCTAAATGAATACTATCATTTCCACCTAAAATATTTTCACTCAAGATGCTTTAACCAATAGTAATTTTCAAAAAAAAAAAATAGCTAGGCTCATCGATAATTATTAAAATAACAAACAGGTTCTTGCTAAAATTGAAATCCTCCTACTAAAAGTGCTGTAACTTTGTCCCTTTCGTAAATAACGGACCAATGTTTCATAGACATATTTTCGAAAGTACGTACCACAAGGAAGTGCAAAAAAAAAACGATTTTTCAACGCCGTCACAGTTCCTCTTTAAGAGATGCCGTTGTAAGGGATTGCCAGGCTGTACATCCAGGTCGAAATCCAAGTTCAGAAGCTGGTATGTCGACGATGCACTCTAGAGCGGGTAGAGAACGTTAGCGTGTGCACGAGGGGTGTAAGTGTGCCGGATAGTGTGTACGCAAGGGTATAGTAGGACGAGCGTGTTGGACGTTGTAAGGGAGTTCCCGTTGGCTATGGTTCGGTCCACATCGTCGTCGTTGTATCTCCTCCAACTCCATTGCCGTTGGTGTTCCGTGCTAGGTTGCAGTTCTGCGACGAATAACGGAATGGGAAGAGGGGTGCGAAAGGGGGAGCTGGTGCGGGTCGGCCTCCGGGACATCAAAGCGAGATTGGCCGTGTAAACCTTCCCAGCAACAAAGTCAGTTTTGCCCAACTCTGTCGGGCTTGTCCTCCCTCTTATCCCTCTTTCTCTATCCCTCTGTGTCACGTTCCTACGTCTTGAGATGGCACTTTGGAATTTCCCATCCCTTTCAAACCTCCTACGCAACTGCATTTCCGCTGTGTATTGGCACGTTGGACGAGTCCTCCAGACTCGAGCCTCCATGGCTCCAGTCGCCATCGAGAAACGGAAAAAAGTCCGTTTATTTATTTTTCTCGTTTCGATGACAACCCTGTTTGCTCAGTTTCGCCGGAAGTCGAAAGGAGATATCGTCGAACTGAAAATAAAGAATCGATTGGGTGACAACCAGGAAATAACTGGGAAAGGAATCTGGAAAAATCGAGCATAAATTGAATTAAGACCATGTAGAAATTCCTTAACTTTGAACCCTAATAGGATAGCTACGGTCATCAGCCGGACACACTTCTCTACGGAGGGCCACTGTTTTATTATTTTCTCGTGCAATGTAGTGAGTCCTAAAGATGATATTGGGTATCACTGTGCAGTTTGACAGGTATTTTCATGGCTTAAACCATCAATGAAGGATACCCGAATGCGGGGTCACGAAAACAGCAAAGTTCCAGAAGGGAAAATAAATGGAAGGAAATGAGTATTGGAAGTACTAGATCAGGAAGGAATTCGAGAGCAGTTTTACCGCGGAGTAGAATCAGGCCTGCGCAGTTTGCAAAGCTGAACAGTCATGGGTGGCTTGACTAGCTGATTATCCCTCATGCTAATAGACTTCTTACTCGATGCCTGCAGTTTTTTTTTCCATTCGCTCTTTGCCTCATTGCTTTTTTTCTAAATTTTCGTTTTTCTCGTACTTCTCATATTTTCCATTCTTTATTTTCCTGATCCCGTGATGCCGAGGCACAAAGACATCGAGGTTGGTAAAAGGGCTTGGAAGGCGTCCGCCCAGGTGGCAGGTCCTACCAAATGGGTGAGAAAAAGCGAGGGAACACGTACAAAGAGGTGAAATCGTTTGAAAGTGCACTTTCAACGAGGTTTTTCGGTGGGGCTGTTTTGCGACATCTCCTGTTTGCGAAGCTTTGTAATCGACTTATACACCCGTACTATTTTCCATTTCGTTCCCTCGGTCTTTCTACCTTTTCCCGCGTCATCTTCATGTTTCTCTCATTTCTTTTCTTTCCGTCTTGCTACATCAAGACCCGAACAATTTCACGGCCCGATTGAGGCAGAAGAGAAAAAAAATTCGAAAAATGTGCATTACGAATATGTCAGAAAAGCCTGTTTAGGGCGATGCAAGGTAGATTGAATTTTTGTCTTTCGTTGTCCCAAGGGTGCTGTTGCGAAAAATGAATGTATGGGTTTGTTTGGGTTTGCGTGGGTGCACAAGCGTGGGCAAAGGAAAAAGTGTTCGACAGAGAGAGAGAAAGAAAAATACAGAGAAAGGGCTAAGAAACTAGAAAATCTGCGCTACGTTTCGACGATATAAAGAAAATAATAGAAACAGCAACGTTGGCACTATTTTCTCAGAGGTTCTCAAGGTGTGACAAAATTTTCTTTCTTTTGCGAATTCAGATCCTTTTTCTCAAAATTCAAATACTTTTGTCACGGAAAATGGGAAAAAGAAACAGGAAAGAAAATAAACAGAAAAAGGGAAAAAGAGAGAAAGAAACAGGAAGGGGGAGGAAAAAGTAATAAAAAAAAAAGGAACGATACCATTGGCAGTCGGACACACGTTATATTTTTCTTTGGTTGCTTTTCCGTACTCCTCTACTCTTTCTCCCATTTCTCTGGTTCTCCTGCAATCGACTGGGCATTATTTTCCTGACAAACGATCGCAGGTACGATAATCGATTTTTTTTTTGCTTCTCATTTCAATCGTCTCTCATGCCTCGCTCTCCAGTTCGCCAATATAGACTCGGGATTTATCGCAAATTCGCGCGCGCCTCTACACACCCATCCACGTACACGCACGGTACGCTGTATAGAAGAAAAACAAATATGTGCCGGTTATAAAGTGAGCCACTGGTTTCGTTCACGTTTCACCTTTTGTGACGCATACAGAGTGGCCCGGGGAGGACAAACGGAGAGGGTTGAATAATGCATACCGCCGAGACAGAAGGGTCGCGAGGAAACTGGACGCAAAGGGAGCCAAAGAGCAAAGGGGTAGGGGGCAGAGTAACTAAACTCTTTTTTATTCGTTTCATCCTCTATTTTCTTTCTGGTCGCCCGTTCTCTCAATGTTAACGAGATGGCCCTGGCCTGCTAGTATAAAGGATGAAACGAAAGCGTCACACAGCTTAAGAGATACTAAAAATTTAACAATGTTCAGTAGAGAGAGAAAAAGAGAAAGAGAGAGAGAGAGAGAGATGATGATGGATATTTATTAAGCCCTAGTAAACTTCGGTGCTATATGACAATATATAAAACAATTCAGTCGCTTTCAAACCTTTGCAATTGCAAATTATTATCAAGTAATTAATCATTAATATCTGCTTCGTTGTAAATAAATAATAGACCGGGAAAAATATAGTTAAACTCATATATATACAAAAATAAACGAAATATAGATTATATCTAGATAATCGCAGAAAAATGCAGTAAAATCCAGAAAAAGGGAGAGAGAGATGATGATGATATATTTTATTACGCCCCGGTATAGGCTTTCGGGCAAAAAAATAACAAAAGCAATTTGAAACAAAACTAATATAACATAGCATAACCATTTAGAAAATAATACAGATTCTAAAATTGAAAATATATAAAATATAAACAAACAAAAGAAAAAAATGAAAAATACTGAATAAATATAAATTTCAAAGATGATGATAAATAATAATAATAACCCAAATAATAATTATTATCGTAATCTAATAACAATAAAAAGAAATAATAATAATTATTATTATACCGAGATAAATTATAATAATAACCCAAGTAATAATTATTATCGTAACCTAATAACAAACAAAAGAAATAATAATAGATATTATTTTACCGCGAGCGAAGTTGAAGATTGTGAGAAACTAGAACTAGAAACTACTACACTAACAAGAAATAAAATGAACCAATTTATTTAAACAAAATTATAGGAACAAGGAATAGGGAAATAGAATGAAAGAGAGAGAGAGACAGAGCGAGAGAAGCAGAAAGGGAAAGAGAGAGAGAAAAAAGAGAAAAAGTAGGGAAAAGAGAGAGAAACGAAAAACCTTGTGACAGCAAAAGGGAAAGGGTTAGAAGGGTAAAACCTCAGCGGGACAGTGCGAAAGGTCACGCTTCAATTTATCCCCTGCTCGCGTTTTTTTGTAATTTCCTTTTTTCGTTTTGTTTCTGTCACTCCACCAAATAAATGACAATAGAGAAGGAGGGAGAGAGAGGATGACCGTGCCGCTTAGGGAAAAGCGTAGGAGGGATATAAAAATAGCCGTGTACGCAAGCCACTAATGGAGGATAGTAGGCCACGTCCTCACGCGACGAAATCGCACATAAGTTCGTTTCGGACTTTCCATCTCCGCGTAACTCATAATTAATATACCCCTCTGTTGAGGTATCTCTGGATGGATGATAATAAGGGATCGCCGGAATGTTGGACATTTTTAGAAAATTTTACTTTACTATTAAATTCGCTATTTATTATAATAATTATTAAATCATCTATTTATTAAATTAGCTATTTATTTAATTTATTATTTATTTCGGCATTTATTTAAATTATTATTAAATTACCTATTTTCTGAACTAAACATATACCTCAACATTTAGAATTCCAAATTTCCGGTTCCCCATTTTATTATTGAATTTCGCCCCGATGATTCATTCGGTAATACCTGATCCGTTGATTAACGGATTATTCATTGACCCTCCGTACTTTTGAATGGAATTTTTAAAAATCCTTTTTTTCCATCGATTTTTCTTGTCACGATTGATCGCGATCTGTCAAGGTAGATCGAGTGATATCTCGAGGCATTTTAAAAAATCGTACACCACTAGTTTTCTCTAGGTACGTAGGTCAACGTTGCCATATTTGGGTCAGCTCGAACCCTGCTAATGTTCGATAGTTTGGGTGAATTGTCAAAAAACAAAAAAACCAGAGGAAAAGAAGAGAAAAAAAAATCAAGAAAAAAATGAGAACGTTGATAAAGTAGTCCATTCGTCATGTCATTCGAGGTAGCTGAATGGTGGTCGTTACCTCAAAGCCAAAAGAGGTCTCATGTTGCACTTCAACGCGAGTACGGGTATACGGGGGCGCTTTACTTTGTCAAATCGGATTTTGCATTAGGATATATGGGCGATACAATTCTCGCTGTTCCATTCCTCGTTCTACGCGCAATTCCCATTCTCGGGAACCCACATTTGGACTGAGAGAGAAAAGGGCTTATCTCGGGTTGCTGAAGACTGGATTTCTCAAAGATGAGCCCTTTTGATTCTGAGAAATCGATCGATCGACCCAGGCTGAAAACGATGAAGGGAGAGACCCAGAGATTCCTACATTGTACCCTCTCGGTCCAGGAGAACTCGAGCGACTTTGGAATTATGGCCGTAGCTTCGAACTACGCAAGGAGGAACCGTTTTCGCTCCAGTCGGGATCGGGATTTATGTCCTGCCGGAGGAGACGATCCTCCTCCTCCAACCCCCTCATCGTATTTCCGCAAAACGCTGGATTCAACCGTTTCGTGTCTCACGACCTACTGCATCTAACTGGAAGGATAACCAGGAAAAACCTACCTATGAAAAGACAACCTTCACATCCACAAAGACGAAGCTTCCTCTTCAGGATATTGCTTCAGTTTATTCTAAACGATCTTTTGGCTCCTTCATTGATTTTGGGATTCTTTATTCATGGTGCCATACACCCTGATGAGTAGATCTTGCTGGTGATGCACTCTTGATGATTTCCATCATTTTTCCTTTTTTGCAGATTTTGGCGGTGAAAGTCGATCGGGTTTGCATATTTTTTATCAGAAATTTATTATGGGGATTTTTGTTTAAAAAAATTGGTTTGCACAGATATTGAAATGGAAAAATAGAAAATGAACACAAGGATTTGTTGCCTTCCAAAGTTGTTATGATTCTTTGTTTCTTGTTTCTTTTTTTTCAAGTTTCGAATAAAATTTTCGAATTCTGTTTGAAGTCCGAAATTTAAAAAAACTACCGAACTTTTTCGAACTCTGTTGTTTTTAAATCTCATCATTTTAAAAATCGTTGCTCGTTTGGAGTGCAACAATTATTGACATTTTCTTTTCGAGTTTCAGATAAATTTTCCGAAAGTCTCGTACAGTAAATTCAACAACGTCATGAAAACGCATAAAAAACAATCAGTGCATCCGTGGATCGTCTTTTTCGTTGACATAAAAAAAAAAGAAAATTCGATGTTCATTGACACAGATAAATAAAAAATCAACAAGAAGCATCGATGCATTCCAAATACTCGAAAATTTGTTTTTTCATCAGTTCCTCATCTATCTATTTCAACTATTCCCAAAAATGTTCTTTTTTTTTTTTCAAAAAACCAAATCAACAAAAATGAAATTAAATGAATTAATCCAACAGAATCCAGACTCGTTTCATACGAATTTTACTCAAAGATGCAAGATCATTTTCTCTTTCACGTCTATCCAAAAAGTAATACCAAATTGCTGTAAACCCAACCTTATCTACGAGGTCATTAACTTCCGTTTGTTGCATCGAGGACCCTAAACCCAGGAAGTCCCTGAAATTCACCGACACACATAGGTATCCCTAAACCTGACGTTTCCACGTATTTCGAAATTTGCGCTCGGCTGCACGAGCATCCATCATTTCCCCTGCCAGAGAAATCCCGAAGATTCTCACAGTAGCGAGTACCGAATAAAAATCCCTATTCCCCTCCCCCCTCCTCTTCCTTCTTTCCCTCACCATCTCCAACGAATTTTCCATAGTCCTATACCGAAAAATTTCCGGCTCGATTGCATCGTCTATCGTTTCGCGCTTCGCGAGCTCAAAACGTACATCCGTCGTGAAAAAAAAAAAAAAAAAACAAAAAAAATTGTCCCGGTACGAGGACTCGCGACAACGAGAAAAGAATCGTTTTTCCCCTTTTTGCTCACCCGTTCGAGCCTCTCTTCAATTATAATTCCGGCAAATATGTCGACGACTCGAAACCGCTCTCGGAACGAA
Organism: Ophioninae sp. B BG-2022a; assembly: GCA_030522765.1. Taxonomy (NCBI): domain Eukaryota; kingdom Metazoa; phylum Arthropoda; class Insecta; order Hymenoptera; family Ichneumonidae; species Ophioninae sp. B BG-2022a. The sequence continues at coordinate 26,288 of JAPYZJ010001068.1, read as the reverse complement.
ATAAATCGCGCGAGAATTATTTATTTCTCGATATATACGAGGTGTGCTCGAATCGATCCGGTCGTCGCTAGTGGCGCTGCTTGCCATTCGAAATATTCGTCTCGTTGTGTGTGCAACGCGGTATGCGAAGAGATAGGATGTCACGTTTGCGTGGACGTGTCTCAGCCGGGTGTCCTCCGTAGCCTCCTCATCCTCTCCATCCTCCTCTTTCCACTCCGTGCACCGCGAAACTTTTATACACGTAGATGATACTACTCCGAGCGTACCTTCGCTTTGCGCTTCCTCACCCGAAGTCTTTCACTCTCAGAATCGGCCTAGCGTGTTACACAACTCCCACTTCCCGTTCATCGCGACGTGTGTGAACGTGCCCGTTTCCAGACCACCGATGGCTACAGGATCACCCAAAAACGTTACGAAAGGAAGAAAAGAAAAAAATCATCATTTCGTTTGGTGAAGATCGAAATTGTTAAGTTTCGGGGAAATTCGATGATTTTATTTTATTTTGTTTTGTTTTTTAAAATTAATTTTGTTTTTTTTTATTAATTTATATATAGATATATTTTTTAATTAATTTATATTATTTATAATATGTAATATATTATATTATATATTATAGTTCGATTCATTTATCTCATTTAATTGTTTATTTGAATTTATATTTATTTACTTTACTCATTAATTGTCATTTTATATGATGTATTACATTTCATTCGTGGATTAACTTCAATTTCTTTATTTTTTCATGTCATTCAACGTTTATCTCTCTTCATTACTGAAGAAACGTTTCCTCGTTTTCTCTATAGATCCTGAACGAAAGAAAGCCAAATTAGAGAAGAAGACTTTTTTGCTTGAAAAATAGATAAACAAGGAAAAAAAACTATATTGTTTTTATTTTCGAAAAAATAAAATAAATCCCGTATTCATTCCAATATAAATAAGCAAATAAATCAAATTTTTACGAAACGAATAAATAAATCTTTTTCAGAATAAATCATTACATTGTTCAACGAGTAAACAAATCAAATACCGAGTAAACAACAACGAGGACATTTTTGCAAAGTTTTTCGATTTTTCTTTAACACGTCACTTTTTGTATCACCCTGTACCCGTGCATGCGAACACATCTACGTACTCACGGATACGTGTTTATGGATCCGTGAGAAAAGGGCGTATGTCCAATCGTTAAACATAGCAAATTATGCAACATTGCGTCCTTTTTTAACTTTCGAAGGACCCAGCCAAACGGACCATCGTTCGCGACTGCGCATACGCATATTTACGTATTTTCGCACACAGAGACATATAAACGTAGGCGCGTACAGAACACGACGTCGTTCTGTGCTACTCGCCCATGTGACATCCATAATGTCTATCTATTCACTCGAGCGAGCACTGCCTCTGACAGCGTATGAATTCCATCTTGAATGTGTATTGTCGCTACGAAATTAATATATACAACCTCTCTCGCTCTGACTCTCGACTCCACCACCCTTCATGAGATTTCCCCCCCCCCCCCTCAAAAGCCTCATTCGCTTCCCCCTCGCGGTCGAAGCCACCAAATCAACCTGCCACCCTTGTCGTTCGATTTCTCGAATTCCCCGCTTGGCAGGGGGGGGGCGCTCGTTGCTCTGTCTCTCTCAGAGGTTTTTTTTTCTCTCGTTGTTTTTCACGTCATTTATAGCAGCTATTTGCGCGACGCATGCAGAGAACCCGACGAGAGAATGACTGACGAGCATACAAGGCCACAATGTTGAATCACTGAGGGAGAGGGTAAGAGAGAGGGCACGTCTGAGTAGACACGTTCAGGAATGGAAAAAAGACGAGGAAAAAAAAAATAGAATCATTTTTCCCTGACGTATTGAAAATTTCTGCTGGACTTTTTCCAAATGTCTTTTTTGTTTCGATTTTGAAAAAGTCTTTTTGCTTTGATTTGATTTTTGATAAGTCCTTTTGGGTTCGTTTGATGTTTGAAAAGTCCTTTTGGTTTTATTTGATTTTTCGCAAGTTCTTTTACTTTTATTTGGTTTTTTATAAGTCTTTTTGGTTTTATTTAATTTTTCAAAAGTCCTCTTGCTTTTGTTTGATTTTTCAAAGGTCCCATTGTTTTTGTTTGATTTTTCAAAAATCTTGTTGCTTTTTATTTGTTTTTTCGACGGTCCTACTTTTGCAACCGCGTTTTGTTAATCCGGTTGTTTAATTGAGATGATTGAGTTTGGGTCGAGGTATTTACTGGATGGATGGAAAAAATTGGGACAACTCTTGAAAAATAAAGCAATTTTTATTTCCTGATAGAATTGTTGAAAATGATTTTATAATTTCTTGTGTACTCATATTTGATAAAATAATTAATTTTCTAATAGAAAATTCGAAAATAATTATACAATGGTATTTTAGAATTTTTCGATCATCAAAAAAAGATTTTATTCAATAATCTTTTAAGATAATGTCAAAAAAGATTCCCCTGAACCATTGTTAAAAAAAAAACCGGATTTTTGCCAGTCTGATTGTGTTTCCGCGAAAATTCGGGCAACGTTCTCTCTTTCGAGATTACTCGGTGAAAATTTGATCGTCGAAATTCTTTTTTCCATTTTTATTCGGGGACAAATATCCGTCACTTCGTGGACGTATCATGGCTCGATTCTGATTTCCGCATTGCTATCGCTGCGGGTGGAATTTCGTTTCGATTGTCGAGAGAACGTGTGCCCGTTGGAGAAACGAAAATAAAAAAAAAAAAAGAAACATAAAAAAAAAATGAAATTCAAACGCTCGTGGCATTTTCAATATTATTAATTTGTGGTACGTTCCCACGTGCACGCAGTTTGTTCGGTCATCACGAAATGGGGCGGAAAAATGTTTTTGCCTTTCTTTTTTTTCCTAGGTTTTTTTTATTTGTTTTTTTTTTTCGGCGCGTACATATAATAATTTGTTCACAAAAGCCCTCAAGCTTTCGATACCCACGGGCAGCGCTCGTGATTTTTTATTTTCCGAAGTGTTCACGCACTCCATTGGTCTGTCAATCTATCCCGCACTTTTTTTTGGCAACTCCGCTCGCCCCCTCCGAATATTCGCGCTTTCTCTCCTCTCTTTCCGTTTGCCTCCCCCTGCGCTCTCTTTCGATCGAGAATCGAATCACTTCGTCAGTCTCTCTCCCCTCCTCTCGCTGCCATTTTTTATTTTACCACTTTTTTCAATAAAATAAAATAAAAATTTTCGTCTTCTCGTCGCGGTGGTAAAACCATAATGAGACAATAATAATTGAAAAGTACTAAACTAAAGTTATAAACAATTATATAAATAAGAAAAAAGAAAAAAAAAGAGTGAGGGAGAGCGAGGGTGAGAGGGTGATAAGAAAAAGTATGAAATTTGTTGAAGCTGTAAAAAAAAAAAATTTAATCTGTGTTCCTAAAAAAGCAAACGCGAATTGAATGCAATTCGTGGTGGATGGAATGCTGTTAGCCAGGACGTGGATGACTCGAAATTCTTTCAGCAAATGCATGTCCACAATAACGTCAAATACCAAAGAGACCAAGAGAGAGAGAGAGAGAGAGAGGGAGAGGCAAAGCGAACTCGAATTAGTCGTAAGTCACTCAGACCCGTGGGCTTGTTAGCGTCGTTAACCCTGACCCCGGTACATGGCAACGTCGTCGTCCATAGAACGATTCGAGTCGACGTTTGAGTTCACCGGAGAAGGAAAAGATGAGCATATAAAAATAATGTTGAGAATTCAAGACGTTCTGCGGAATACGAACGAGAGAAGAAAATCTCCAACCGAATAATAATAATTACACCCCGTGTAATTAACCGCACTGTTGTTTTTAATAACGAACCGCTTGCGGAGCCAGCCGGTCAATTTCAGGCGCGATCGTTCTCAAAAAAAAAAAAAAATAACGTTCACGGGATTCTCATTTTGTTACTATTTATGTACACGAATTTTATGGTACTAATCTGATTACAATATTAATATAAATAACAATTATAATTATTAATAAAATATAATAATTATATTAGTTGTTCCTTCCTGTTCCTTCCCCTTTCCCCCATCTTGTTTCCTCCTCTTAATATAATAATTATATTATTATAATATAAATCTTATAATAAGTATATATAATATAAATAATAATAATAATAATAATAATAATAAAAGCTTGAAAACAAATTTAAAAAAATATTTAATCAAACACTATTTTAAAAATGTAATAAAAATATTTGATAAAGAAAATAATAAAAATACTAATGACTTTGAAAAATTGTATACACAATTATAATAATATAATTGTAAGTTTCTTATTGTTACAATAACCATATGTGATTGATTATAGAAAAAAAACCATTATTTGATAACATTTTATTACGATATATGCTCACAAAATAAATATAACATAATAAAATTATTAATATTTACACCAATGACAACGAATCTCAAATTTCTTTAGAACGTCAGCTAAAAAAAAATCCCACAATTCAACTTGATCCGGGAAAAGGACCTCACCATTGGCACTGATTGTTGCACACGTCAATATTAATTTACCACGCGAACGAACTGTGTCCAGAAACGAGAATTTCCCATAAGATCGCAATGACACATCGAGCCTTTGGCATTCGTTTTTTGAAATTTAATTTAACGGAAAAAAAAGTTGAAAGGAAATCTAGAAAGCGATATAACGATGGGTACGAAAGGAAAAAATAGGAGGAAAAAATACGAGATAAGACAATCTACAAATAAAGAAAAGAAATAGAATGGAAGAGAGAATCGAGAGAAGTAGCTTTTTCGGGTCATCTGCCGGTAGAAAATTCTTCGCTGGCACGTAGAAATAATTCCCGTCCCTTCCCATCCTTCCCCCCCCCCCTTTTCTTCTCTCGTTCTCTTTAACTCTCTTCCAGGCTTCCTTGTGCGAAGAGCGAGATAAATTCGTGGCTTTACGGCACCCTTAAAGTTGCGGGAATCTCTTTAACGGTCTGGCAGGATGCCACCGTTGTGCGATCGTCTCTGTCTGACCTGCACGATCTCTAACCCCTTTCTCGAGCGTTTCCACGCGACTTTGAAAGGGATGAACCACAAGAGGCATAAAGCGAGAGACGGAGAATGAGAGAGAGAGACACAAACCGGATGATAAAAGAAAACAAAGAAAATAAGATGGAAAGAGCGCGCGCACAGCCGGTTATCATTCATTTTCTCTCGAGCGAGCCCGCGCTGTACGATTTTGAAAGCCCAAGCCCACAGTACCAGAGAAACGCCGCGTGGGAAGGAAAACGAAGAAAACGTAAAGGAGGCTCAACTGTTAATGACAGTCGACTGGAATTACGGTGGAACTTCTCATTCGTTCCGAATTCTCAGTCTCGATTCAACCTCGGTCTCCTCCCGGAACACCCACACGAAAAACCTCGATCTAACGCAGTCCTATCGCTGCAGACGAGTCGTGTAGCGAAAAGTGTCAATATTACGATTTTCTGTGATCTCGAATACATTAGGTTAGGGAATTAAGCTCGTTGCGTTTGTTGTATTTTATTTTGATTTACAAACGATTTTTTTGCAGTTTGACAAAGTTTTAATATTCATTCACAAAGTTGTTTGTTGTTATTTATTCACAAAGTTATTTGTTGTTATTCATTCACAAAGTTATTCATTCGATAGAACTCTTTCTGCTGTACAAAATGGTGCTAATCGTCTTTTTCAGTAATTACATTTTTTATTAATTTTCAGCGAAATAAAATGATATAACGAAAACAATAAAACTCAAAACGGAAATCAATGTTATAAAAATAAGAATAAATGCAGTATTTAATTTATGAAATTAAAAAAAAATGGCTATTTGAAATATGAGGAAAGAAAAATCAATGCTGCAAAAAAAAAATATAAAAATAAGAAAGTGAAAAAAAGATCTTTACCAACTGTTTGCAAAAAGGTTTTCAATGATTTCTTTTTTCCTTTCTCGTTTTTATCTTTTCGTTTACTGTATCGATCGTCCTTTTACCTTCAATCTTAGGTTTCGTCTACCAAGTACTCAACCTTTTTTTTTTCATCTCCGATTGCCTCGAGAGACGATGGATTACCTGAAATTTTCATAGTAGCCTAAGTCTTTAAAAACATTGTTGATAAAATTGATAAAATGTAGAAACGGTGCTGCGACTCCTGAAATGGGCTTTTCCACGCCGGTGCATTACCGGGGAAAAGGGAATGCAACATTATCGCATTGGGTCGTCTCCGGTTCTACTTTATCCTCGAGGACCAAGAAAATTGGCCGAAAATCATCTCGGTCCGTGCAAGAAAAGCCCGTATGCATGTGCGTCATGTAAGGAGAGCTTGAGCTCCCAAATACACATACATACTTTTATATATATATATATATATATATATATATATATATACATATGTGTGAGCTACATACAGAAAGAGAGGAAGATTATCTCTTCACCCAAGTGGTTTACGTTCTCTTTTTTTTGCTCCTCTTTTTTCGCTCTTACCTCCTCCTTAAGGGTCCACGAGTGAAAATGGAGAAAAGCAAACGAAACGGTCGTGTACGAATGGTGGATGAGAGAGAGAGAGAAAAGAAGGGCGAGTGTGGAGAGTAACTTCACGACCACCCACGAGGAAGCTAACTCACAATTTTCCATTGCCCACTTCTCGTTCTCTAACAACCGAGCTCTTCTTTCCCGCCATAGTGTGACGAACGAGCGACATGCAGCGAGAGAGGGAAAGAGAAAGAGCGAGGAAGGAAGGGCAATGCGAGATTCGTTAATCTCTTTTTTTGTGTCTTTTAGCTGTGTCCTATTCTGCTGCTCTTCTCTCTCTTTCTCTTCATCCCACTATACTCTGATCCATCCCACTGTCTCCAACAATAAAGAATGGTTTATCTCCCCCTTATCGCCAGACTCTTCGCATTGTTCTTCCTTCGTTTATTTTCTTTATCTTTGTTTATTTTCGTGTCCTTTGTTTACTTTTTGCTCCAGTCACATTTTTTCCTGTTGCTTGGAAGAGGACGAGGGGAGGGTGGATTTTGGGACGGAGAGAGAGAGGGGAGTGTGCAGAATACAAAGGTCGAGCTTTTTTCCCGTCACCCTTAATGTTATTTCTCGAGACACTCTTTCCCTCGTTCTCTTCTTTCCGCTCGTATTCGGATATACTTCCTGCGGAGTGCTATTGCGACCGTACTCCTTTGGGGAAAGTGGCGGCGGTGAATAACGCGATTTCGGGGGTCGAGGAGACCTCTGAGTTGTTGGTGAAGACCACTGGCAATGCGGGGATACTTCCTTCGTGGATATACACGAGGATGTGTTTTGACGTACGAGTATTTTCGTCACGACCACCAGCTCGCATTTGCGTTACGCTGGAGGAACTTTCTGAAGTGTTGAAGGAATTTTCTCTCCCTCTCGATTCGCTTCGTCCCAGAGGTGAATATCTTTCTAGCTGCCCTTCGAGGAACATCGAGGATAAGGATAAAGCAATTTATAAAGCTACACACCAGGGAAAATTTCCTAGGGCATTTTTTTATTCGAGTGAGAAATCTGGAGAAATCTTGGGGCCTAAAGAAGACAAAAAAAACAGGTGGAAACAGTCGAGATGAAACGAAACTCGAGGGCTGAAAATTGACGCCGATTTTTCGCGACTCGAGATTCCCACGTGAATGGCATTTTTGTCTGGCTTCCCGAACGACCATTATCGAAGAATTTGACGGATAATCCATTGGGTGATTCATTAGAATCACTTGGGGTTTCAACGTGGTTACCAAGGGCGATCCTCGGTTCAGCTCAACTATCAGAATCCTCGAAAATTCTTGGTTGCACCGAGCCCATAATTTGCGATTAGAAATTCCAGCTTGTAAACCGCAAAAGCCAGCGCTTGTATTTGGTCGCGACCAGAGACAAGAGAAAGGGCAGAGAGCACAGAACCCTCCATGGGTGGACGATAAAATAGCTTAAAGTTATAATAATGCCGCTGGTCTCTTGGACTTTCGGCATACCCCAAGCTCTAGCCACAGTACTATCCTCACCCTGATGCCTTCCCACTCCAATCCACTTTTTCTACACATGGGCACCGTCCGCACACATACTTTCGACCTTCTGCAGCCGCAGGCGAGAAGTTTTAACCGTGAATAATGTTGAGAGCATGAGGAATCGCCCTTTACCTCGTCGGGTACCCACGGCGTTTCTACCTAAAATGTACCACCCAAAATCCCTTCAACGTTGACTTATGAACACATCCGTGACTCTTGATTTTAACGTCCGCCACTTTTATCATATTTTTCTATCCATTTTGAATCCTGCGTTGTTGGAACCCAATGAAAACGTTTTTGCAACGATTTTTTACTTTTTTCTTTTGGTTAATTGGAGCACTGGTAATCAAGCAAACGTTTAATTACAATTTTTATTTATCTGCAAGTCTCTGAGAAACGTCATTTTTTATTAAGACAAAATTAAAAGTAGAAAAAATCTATTTCGTTAAGACCCAACTATGGAAACTCCAAAGCAGTGACCAAATTGTAGGTTTTTTGTGTTTTTGAACCTGAATCTGATGATGGATAGGGTTCTTTCTGACTGTGATCTCCTGGAGTTTATAATAATAAGGAACAATTGTCACGCATGTGCATTGACGAGATTCGTTGTTTTGTGGGTTTATAGACATGCTACGAAATGGAGAGGTACCTGAAGGACGAACCGAAGCTGCAATCGTACAAAAAATTGCCCACGGAATTGGACACCGCGCCATGGAACCTCTTCCGGGCGCCACCGATATCCTGGACGGCAACGACCTGCACAACAACCACACAGTATGAACCCCAAATCAAAATGGAGGTTAGTGGATAAATTTTCGTATTTCCGGATAGATATTCGAGATATTTTTACCTGATAAAACGAAACTTTGACTGACGCTGATGATGTTGATTTATACGAAGATTTCAATTGAAATTGGTTTGTTTGGGTTTGTTTGGGTTCGACGAACGGTGAACGAGACCAATCGAATAGACAATGAGTTAAAGAGATAGGATTTTTTCAACGTGTCCGAATTCAATTAGGTAACATCGTCGCCGGACGACAGAGATCCTCTCTGCCTGGACGACATGAAATTCAGTCCAGGCGAGCACAATCACAACGGACGGGACAGGGATCTGTTGGATCGTCATCTCGATTCGTTGTCAATGTCCTCGGCGAGTTCGGCGTGTTCGGCCCTCTCCTGGGACAGTTTACCGACCCTTTCCTGCAGAGCTCTCATTCTGAAAAAGGAGCCGAGCGAAGACCTCGAGGAAGACGAGGAACACGAGGTTGATAACTAAAAATCATTAATTTCCCTATTTCTTTTTCAATGTAATCGTAATTAAAATACCTCAATAATTATACAAATCTTTATTGTGATAACATAGAATTCAAATATGAAAAAATATATATATCGACAAATAATAGATTTAAGGAAATGAAAAAATGAGAAAATAAATTTCGTTGCGTCATAACGATGCGAACTTCAAGTCCATTAAAAATCTATTGTCAATTATTTTTCGTATTCGTTAGATCCAAACAGTTGAATTGAGAAAATGGACGTTTGCGATTTTTAAGGAAATCGAGGAGGAGGACGACAGCGGTTGCGAAGGCGAAGGCCAAATCCTAACGCCACCGTCGAGTCCCGAGTCGGGACAGGGTCATTCCAACTCCAGTCACTCGTCGAGCGGGAGCTCGATGTTGGACGTTCACAATCTTAACCTCCACGGGACGGGGGGTAGAAGCGCGATCGTCAGGGTCACGGCTAGTAACGGTCAAGGTGTCGCCAGGTAATCAAAATTCAATTTTTCTCTATCCTCCTTTCCTTTGCATCAGCAGTTCCAGTTGTCCAATAAAATTCGAAACTCCTATCTCCGATCGATCTGAAATTTTGCACAGAGCTTGCTTTCAATGTTCTAAGGTAACTCCTGAAAGGATATGAGGCCACTAGCAATAGTTTTCGAGATATCAATTTTTTTAATTTTTTATTAAAATAAAAAAAAACTCTCATTCAATTAAATCGACATTTTTAATATTCTGAGAAAAGTCCTAAAAGGATTTCGACATATTGAATTTTTAAGTTTGGGTTTTGTTTGGGTTTATTTAGGTTTGTTTGGATATTTTTAGGTTTATTTGGTATAAAAGAAACCCGATAAAATCAATAAGCTTAAGGGGTTATACACAAGGTGTGTGTATAATGTGTTTGTGATGATAGAAAAAATTGAGATATGTTTGTGAACTTTTTTAAGGTCGTTATGAACATTTTATTGGAAATAACTAAATACAGTTTGTTGGCACTGTTCTCGGAGAACAAAATTGGAATTGTAACAAATAAATTTTTTTAACAATTGTAGAACTTATGGCCCTTCCCCCGAAAAGCCATTCTTTTTAAGAAGCTTGCGGTGAACCTCATTAAAGGCAAACCGCTCAACTGAAATTTAAAAAGTCAAAAAAATATCGAACGGCAATCTCCTTCGGTGTCCTTGAACGGTTTGCTTACCAAAAATAAAACTTTTTTTAAATGCAAGAAGCATTTTGCAAAAAAATCGATTTTTGGGGTGTTGAGAATTTCGAAGAATAAGTTGTTTAAAAGCATCGCATATTTTTTTATGAAAAAGGAACCGTTCATGTACACGAGATTGTAAATATCAATAATTAAAAATAATAATTCATGAAGATTGATTGAAAAGTTTTCGACTTATCACGTTCACGGCGACTTTTAAAAAAAACTCCGTTCCGAGATAATCGCGATTAAAGTTTTGTGTTTACTTCTTCATTCATGCCCCATACTTGCATTAAGAATATGCAATAAAAAAATGGTCGATTTTTGGAGCCCCCAATTTGTATATAAGCTCTTTAAATGGAATATCTCGAAAGTCCATTGAAGGATTCACTCAGAATATTAAAAGTGCAACTTTTCCGCTCGATTTAAGGCTCGATTCAGACTCTAAATCGTGTTCGAATATCTCATTTACAAAAGTCAAAATACAATTTCTGATCGAAACGTGAACGATTGTTGAAAATTACCAGTCCAAGGGCACTAAAAATACAAACTTAGATCCCAGATCAGCGTCTCGATTATCAGATCGGTAATCGATTACAACAATGAAACGTTGGATTTTCAGACTGATCTCGGTGACGGCGAACGGTTTCCCTACCGTAATGGGGACGCAACACAGTCACGGGAGCACGCCAACGACAGCGGCGTCGACGATGGCAAGCAGGCATCACGCAAGGAGTCACGAACACAGTCCGCAAGACACGAAGCGCAGAATACACAAGTGTCAGTTTCCAGGATGCAAAAAAGTCTACACGAAGAGTTCCCATCTGAAAGCCCACCAGAGGACACACACGGGTAAGCGATGACGAAACAATAGATCGTATAAACACAAGCGTAGCGACCAGTTATGACAATGTCCTAACTTTCGTCTTTGCTGGCAATTAGGAAAGTTGCAAATGAATTTAAGTCCGATTGGCTTCGAAAACAAAAAAAAGTAAAACTATCTTTATTCGTGGTATATCGAAGATATGGTCGCGATATTTTCTTACAGAAGAAAAATACAAGAAATATTAAAAAAAAAGAACGGCTGAAAATTTGTAAAAATCGATCCCAAAATGCATGTTTTTGAACCCCTTTCAATCGTTCAATTTTGAAAAAGAACGTGAAGGAAAACAAGTCTTTTTGGAGCGAAGTAAAAACTCTACCCCGAGAGAAACAACCGAAATTGTTTAACTGAAGTTTCTCAAAGATTAAACATCGAAACATTAAATAAATGATCGGTTTTACCAAAAGACAGGAAACGTTTATGAGAAAACTGGCTTTGAAAATTTGCGAGGTTATGTAGATCGTGTGCAAAAAGTATAACACCCCAGTTCAGTTTTTCGACTAGTACCACTCCTCAATAAAAAAATATGTCAAATTCCCATATTCCCTACAACATTTCGACCAAAAACATAGAAGATTAACGCAGACCTTTCACGTTTCGACAACAGCCCTTGGAAAAAGATACGATCACCAATCCGTCAGGAGAAACCCAATTTGTCATGAACTCCGACGACCAATAGTTTCCATCAGTGTTTCCACGTACAGCGGGGGTTTGATTTTGAGGTTAGAACAGTTCCACGAGTGTACAAAGGGGCCAAGAGGTTTCGTGAAGCTTAAGGGGTGCGTCGGGCCCCTGTATCCTGTCTCGTTCATCGTAATTCGCAGATTAACAACCCCCGGAGAACTCGAATCGGGTATGAAGGGTTGGAACGTAGGAAATACGCGATTTTGGTTGGGACAAACATAGAAATACAGTCGCGACTGCCCCCGAGCACCAGGAACGATTATGCGGATAATTGGGTCGAAGGACGAGATGCAGAGATAGAGGGAGACGGAGAAGATGTACACGAATCCCTAACGTCTGTTCACGGCACCCTCTGCCCCTCGATTTGCCACGCCATCATTTCACTCTCTCACCCTTTTTCTCTCTGTCTCTCTCGGGCATTATCTTTCGGGCGACCGTCCGTCTGTCGAGTCTGATTCCGAGAGTCTGTTGGGTTAACGGGGATGAGGGTGAGGGGGATGATACACACGGGAGACACAAGACGAAAACACTCATATACAAGCGCAGGATTGGAAGATGGAGTTTGACGAGGTACCACGACGAGAAAGAGGGAAAGGGGAGGAGAGCAGGGGTGATGATGAGCCGGGAGTTGTGATGGGACGGCAATGGGGCAAAGCTCAGGGGGGGAAGTTCGATATAACTCTGGAAGCAACGGGGACAAGTGTTCCTCAGGACTTGCCGGTGGTAACACCCTTATTGCGGGGAATAACAATGCATAATTAATCCCCGCCAAGTTGGAACAGGCTTGTCTCTCTCCGGGGGAATCGAGGGAATTCTCAAAGAGCGGCTCGACCGAGTGGGAAATTGAAGAGAATCAAGGCCTATCTCGTGTATCTGTGCGTCGCTGTAATGAGTTCGTAACCGTCCCACAAATTTCTGTTTAATCCATGAGATTGTACATTTTTTAACTTGGCCCTTCCACGTAATACCCTAGTTTTGACTAGAGGGGAATAACGGATCTGGATGTACCGCAGGTGAGACGTAATTCCGTCATTGTCCTCGAAGAACTGCCAGCTGAAAAAGAAGTCACTTTGATTAATCGAAATTACAATGATCATGCGTTTATTCCGCTTTTGATTGGGTCGAAGCTTAACCTCCAGTCGGGACAACGCGATCCCTGGAAATTGCGAGGGATTTTCCTTAAACTAGTTGGACTCGAATGGAGAATCTCGTTGAAACACTTGGGGGAAAATGTCGTTGAAAATATCCACGGATTTCAGGATCCGTTGAAGGGGACCTGGAGATCGCGATTAGTTCTGATGTCAAATCTATAGATCGAAGCTTAAACTCCAGAGACATCGAGATCGCTGTAAATTGATAGAGAATTTTCCGAAACAGCGTCTTTCCGGTTAAAACACAAGTTATCGTGATATTGGAATGTACGAAGAGAAGCAGCGGTTGGTCTAGACACAAATGATGTATTCCGTGGTTTCGATGAGAAGCAAGACCGCGAAGTTGAAAATGGAGAGATCCGAGGATAATTTGCAGGTAACGTGAGAACCCGAGCTCGTTCGGAGCTCAAAAGACGAGAGAGATTACGATTACAGTGAACCGGGAGCGTTGAAAGTACGGAAACTCGATACCGCGTTCGTTGCACGGACGGTTTCCTTTCTCTCTTCTTCTTTCATCAGGTTCGACCTCGCACGCTCAATGTCCGCAGGGTCAAGGTTCCGTTAAAACTGGTCTAGCTGCTGGGGCTAACGCTTCCGCGTTTTCCAATATCTGGACTGTAATTACCAGACCTGTACGTACTTTGCGCAATCCAAAGTAATTCCGGTCTTTCCAATTTTTGTGGGCACCTGGCAGGTCCATCGCAGCTTTTCTTTCGATCGTCCTGGGGGATTTCTAGAAGAAGAGAACGTTCTGGAGATTACGAGGGAAAGCCCATGTGGGCCGTGCCAGTTTGCTTCCAACTTTTGACGCGAAACTCAATTTCCTTCGTTAAACGACCGGATGTTGGGTACACTTTCTTTTTCACGTTGAAACAAACTGGAGGAGCACCGAGTGCTTTCAAACCCAGAGGATGGCGTTTTCATAAGCGCAGCGTGGTTGAGGTGGCTGCCAAATTTTATTCTTCTCTCGTCGAGCTGCCGTTTTTGCCACATACGTAGCTTGGCTTCCTCTTTGTCTTCGCGTTTCGAGCTCTTTTTCCTCGCGTCGGAAAGCATTTGGGAAACTGAGGTTAAAGCGAACCATCCCCTCGCGGACCAACCAAGGATTGGGCTTTCTCCGTGGCGTCGTACCTTCCGAACTGGAAAGGCTTCCAAGAGGCAGAAAGCCAAACTCGAAGGAAACAGGATGATGGCTCTTCGTGAACGAGGCTAAAGGAGAGTTCAGGAGAGAATTGCTTGGGTAGATTGGGGGGAGGAAGGGAAAGATACAGAGACGAGATGACGACCGGATCGTTAAGCAGAACTGCTAACTATGGGGGATTATGCATACAGAGCTCGTCCCAACGATTATTACTCCGTTATGAATTCCACACGGACGGGACTACTCGGATACTGAAATCTTGTCACCGTTCCACACCAATTCTCATCCCTCGTACCCGAATTGACCGCAACTACCGCTCGGTGCCTCCAGCTATTGGCTATAATACAGCTGTTCGATACCCCGTCTATACATAGGCATCAAGCGTTCGAGCTTCAATTGGCCAGTTTTCATCCCCATGCTGCACGTTGAAACCAAGTTTCCCTGAGAAAGCTTCCAGCTTCGAAGCTTTGAGATTAATGTAATCCATTCGTTGGTCTACACGAAACCTTGATCTGCTCATCGCCTTATAACGTCTTCGAAGTGTAACGATCGGACTTAATCTTCGGACTTCTTCAACGACAAATTACGTCATGAAAACGATTCAATGATTTTCGTGACTTCGATAAGTTTGGTCGGAAAATCTATAAGCTTGAGACAATCTGTTGGAATGGCAACTAGCGTCCGATTATTAATAGAGGTTGCTGCATATCGATATTTATAAAAGACAAAATTCTGACTGGATGATTTACTCAACTTTGCCCAGCTTAAATCGTCAACGGTGGACATGTGAAATTTAGAGGGCATGCTGATGTCATGATTTACATTCGTCGTTCAAGGTTTTTTTTTTGAAATTAACATTTCTAAAAGGGTCTGAAGTTAAATCCATGAAAATTTGGCAATTTTTAAAGTAAAAAACCATAAAAATAGTAACTTCGACTATTGGCTATGAATTTGGTACTTTAGTCTTTGCGAGAAAACCATTCAATCGTTCCAGCCACTTGAATAAAAATGAAGGGGTTGAAAAGTATTTAAACGATGATTTCGAAATCCGCACGAACGAAGTCGCGTACGAAGGCTATGCTAGGGTACATATATCTCTCAAAAATTCTCCATGTAACAATGATAATAGCACGCCGAAAATTAAAACTTTGAAGTACGTTGAATCGTCAAACGGGGAGTAAAGCAAAGCTCCATTGGAAAACGGGGTTTGCGCGGGAAAGCCCGATATATTCCAACTTCAGATCCAGGCTGTCTCCCATCCCCAATAGGAATCGTTTCTACAATCCGATCAAAAGGTAGAGCGCTTTTGTGTTACGTACCAAAGAGAGGAAACGAGGTGGAGCCCGCAGGATCAAAACGTTCGCCAACAGATCTCCCATGCTCGTGCGTACTCGAGTGGATTTCTATCACTCGAGTCGTCCAAACAGCTTTCCAGCTGTCGCAACGATCATGTGGGTGAAGAGGATCGACGTTTCAAAATCCCGGATCTATTTCCGGTTCTATCGAAGCAGCCTCATCCCAAAAATGAAAATGTCAAAACCCAACGGGACTTAGGGTACGTAGGCTTCTAAATAAAACAAGACGAAAGTTCGTCTCGTTCCTCTAACCGTCGCACCTCTATTATTTTTCGAGTACGCCGTAAAAGTTTTCAATTACCAAGTGCAAATTACGAACCCAGCCAACCTGGAGGAAAGTTGGGGGCCATCAGTCTTGCCAAAAGATAAGTCCAGGGAAAGGGGACCCCAAGTAGGTAGCAAGGGGAAAGCGAGTGACGTTCCCGACTGGTTGAGAACAATGGCTACTCCTCTGGGTGTCCTTTCGTGGCTTTCTCTGTCTCTCTGTGTATATACGTGCCTGCGCAAGGGTCTGGGTAGCGTCGTATCGGTGCACCAGGAGACCAGAGGCTGAAGGAGCGGAATCGAGACGGAATCGATCGTTTCATCGGCAAGTTGCGCCCACGGTAACCGCGATGTCTCTTTCTCTAGGATGGAGCCACCGGTACACCGGCAAGCTAGACAGCCTCATTGAAAGAGACGCAGATAGGGGTAGATGAAAGAGAAATTGAGAGATGGAAGATATAGACTTCGCGCTGCTCCACACACACGTACACCGATAGACATAGGCACACGTAAAGTCCGGGAATCGGAAGAGATTTCCAATTATAGGGACTTTCCGTTCTGGAATTCCATTCCCGGAGCCATTGTTCTCGCTTACTGCGATGCCAGGGACTTTGATCCGTTTAGAAGCGCATCGCCCGGAAGGTTCCTCGAGTCTCTCTTTCTCCTTCTCTCTTTACTTCCGCCCTGTCCGTCCAGGACTTACGGGTACTGGTACTGATGGCGCCATCGTCGTACCCCTGCCACCATCCACGCTGAAACATCAGGCGACTACGTCCTTCCGCCGAACGTCAACATCACCAGCAGGTCCTTCCATTCCTCTTTCTTTTTATCCATTCCTCGCAAACTCACCAGCTTTCTCTCCAAGTCCACTTGGCCTGTGGAGATTTCTGACTAACTTTGCGCTTCGGTCCTCCTCGAGAGAAGGGAGAAAAGATCGCACCGGAAGTTGAAGGCTAAGAGGAGACAAAAAAGAATATCGGGGAATGAAGCTTGGAGTGAACCTCATTGGTGGTTGGAAAGTCATAGTTCAGGATAGATGCTTGTAGAAAATTGTTGTTACGATGGTAAGTTACTTTGAAGCTCCCAACGTTGGAACAAAAACGATTTTATTTTTTCTATTTCTTTTGTGGAACTCAAATCTTCTGAATCAGGAAAATATTTCTCACGATTCTTATTAATTTTCAACCTAAATGGACAACAGGTCATTTTGTATAATTATGAAAATACAAAATTGAAAAGAACGTTGTACTTCCACGATACAAACTTTTTCCCTTTTTGATAAAAATTCAATAAATTGGGTTGGAATGCTCCGTCATTTTGATACGGGGTTGAAGAATGGAAATGCAATGAAATTTCATTCAAATGTATTATTATCCCGCCAATTACCAAAAGAAAGTTGGAAAGTGGAAACACAATAATTTTCATTGGGTTCCAACATCAACGTCGTTGTTTCAATTTCACCCTAGTTTCTCGAAGATCTTTCCTTTGTTTACTTTTTGTGAACTATCTTTCCGAAGCTTCCTCCTTCTCCCCTCAGTTTCTTTTCATCGAGGATGCTCTTCTAGTTCGACTTTTGGATCAGGAATTTTCCTCGTCTCGCAGGATCCTTCTTAATCGTTCAAAGGCTACTCTTTGGTTTCACGATCCGCAGGGTGGAAGCTAATAATCTGGTGAGACCATTAGACAGAGTAACGTGGAAAAGGCGGAACGAGGAATCAGGAAAACGAAGAAAAAAGTGATGGAAAGGGGGGGGGGTGAAAGAGCGAATGGTAGAAAGAGACGCAGATAGAAATCCGGTAGAAATTCGCCAGGAATGTAGAACATGCAAAGTAGCTAAACTCTGCTCTCGTGAATCGTTTTCCGCGGATTCCAGGGCAGTGTCCGAAAGCTTTAACGCCACGCTCGGCACCCGGTTATACGTCGCGCATGAGATCGCTACCCGAAATGTTAAATCGTAAATTCTTTCGTCGTTCAATCTCTCCTTCTCTCTCTTGAAGAATTTTTTTTTCTTAACATTTTTTTTCAAAGACGTCTGTAAAATTCATATTCCTTCAGAAATTGCGTACACGTGAAATATTTGTTATTCAATACAATTGGAATAACAATTCTGCTTTTCGAATCTTTTTGCAAAAGAATCATCAAGTTACGAATTTTTTTTTATCGGAGATTTAAATAATTACAATAGATAAGAAAAAAATAATATCGTCATTCTTTCAATGATAAATTTACATACATTGGACAATACATTGGACCTTCCTCTTAAATTTGGTTCGCTTCAAGTAGTAAACGATTTTTTTTTATATTCAAAGTAGCCTAATTTTTTTATATTCAAAGTAGCCCTTGAAATACATTTTAGCGGGGAACTTAAATGGCTGATAGGTACAAGTATTCAATGTGGTTTTTCTTTGTTTTTTTTTTCGAAAAATACCAACCAGATTTTTTTTTAAATAAAAAACCAGTTTCTAACTTGTAGCTAATGGAAACTGTTTTTTTCGAAAAAACTAGTTGTAGCTAACGAACGATTTTTTTAAAATATTCAGAGCGGCTTAATCCCTTCAAACACGTTTCAACACGAACCCAAATGGCTGGTAAGTGCGAGTAAATATGCGAACTGGTTTTTTCCTTCGTTTTTTTTTTCGAGAAAAAACAACGTGATCGTTTTTCGAAAAAATAAACGAGTTTCTAACTTGTCACTAATGGAAACTGATATTTGTTCAAAAATAAACCAGTTTCTAATTATTTTCGAAAATAAACCAGTTTTCAGATATTTTCGAAAATAAATCAGTCCAAGATATATTCCGTTCGAATTTCGAACCCGTCAAATGTGCGACGTTATCGTGTAAAGGCACTATATGAGGCATATCCGTAGAAATTCGCTACGCAGAGACAGCAAACTTAATAAAATGCAAAGACGACTGGAGTGCGAGGGTGAGTTCGGTGAGAAACAGAAAAAGAGTGAAGGGAGGGAAAGAAGATAGATAGAGACGAGAGGATTCCGCGTGCGTTGCCACGACAGTCTGACGTATCGACGCAATACCAGCCCTTCTCGCTTTTCCGTCGGGTCCTTCGTCCCGAACGTGCTGGATGTCTAAGAGAACCGATGCCTGAGATCTTCCCGGCGAAAAAAGGATACCGAATGAAGGCTCGCGAAAAATCACCTCTCTCCCTCGTCTGTCCTTTCGAGACTTCGACAACTCCGAAGAAAAAAAAATACATATTTTTTAGTCCATCTTTAATTCATTTTTTTTTCTCGCCACAACAAAGAAATTGGCGATGGCATGGAAATTTGTACAGTCATTTGGGTCAAGTGTGCGCACTTAGGAAAACGTACTAGTCAGAGGATTTATCCTATATATGATTTATGTAAAATATTTTACAGAGGTTCTTTTACATTTGTTTAAAAAAAGGATTAATTAAGAAAATTCAGAATGCTCTCATTTGAACCGTATTGTGGTTAATCAGACGTACTCTTGTGGGGTAAGTAGAAGGTCGGAAATGCCAGCGTTTTAAAAAAAAATTATAAATATAAATGCTTTAATAAATGCAATTCGAATGAAGTAAGCATATTGTCTAAACCAAACTTATAAGCCTTTCTAAAAGCTAATAATTCTTCGTAAAATATCTAAATAATAAGGCATAAAGCTACGCGAGACTAGATCTGAAGGTAATCAGAGATAAACAAGACTTTGATGTCCATAACTCTATCAGCACCGAATATAACCTCAAAGTTTTCCTCGATCATCAAGTTTAAACGAATTCCTAACAGGAATCAAATTAACTAACCTCAATCTCAATTCGGGCTTTGGCGTCATCCTGTTTACCGTGACGGAAAAATCTATTTTGGAATCGGCTGTTTACCTTTTTTTTTTTAATAAAAAAAAATACGAAATTGCAACGCGTCGCTTTGATTATCAAAACTAATCCTCCACTCAGTCGCGTGTAACTTGCTGCATTAAACCACCAACCATCCTCAGCACAATCGGAGATGAAGAGACTGCGAATCTTAATAAATTGCCATAACGATTTTTTGATGATTTTTAAAATAAAATTTGCTCGGGTTTTCGTCTTATATAAAAAAAAGGAAAAAAAAAATTGCGAAAAAAATTGACTTATATCAAGCCAATATACTGGCATCTTCAACAGGTACTTCGTGTACGTGCGTCGTAGGGTAACAACTTTTTCATCTTCCTCAAAGAGGAGGCAGCGTTGAATCGTTACGCAATATCGTTTCGAAAAGCGCTGGTGTATATGGTCATAAGCGCGATAATTTTTCATCAAGACGTGGCTAGAGAGGAGAAAAAGATCGAGCGAGAAAACCTTCCTTTTTTTTTTTTTTTTTTCTTTCTTTTTCGACATCATCTTTCATTACGCGCGGAATTAATATTAATACAACAAAAAAGGGTGGCGTGGAAAGGGAAACGGGGAAAGGGGACCGGTATTAATACTTCGAGGGATACTCGTTTCGGGGGGTAGTTTGTGCAACGATGTCGTCATCGTAAACGTGAAACCTTCAGGAGGCAAAACCGGAGAATGAAAAAGTCCTGTTTAATGAATTTTTTTTTTTTACTGCCTTTGGACTCATCGGATAACGTTGAAGGATGAAGGGACAAAAAATAGGTCGTTTTTTACCCCCACAGGGAGGATATAGTTTTTTTTTGTTTTCTTTTTAATGAATTGCTCTCAGATCGATTTCGTCCGCATTAAATGAAAAAGCTTTTACGAGCTTGGGGGTTTGAAGCATCCCTGGTACGAAAATGATTTAATTTTTTTCATACTTCTTACGATCCGAAGTATTTTGTAAACATATTTTTGTAGCATTTTGAATATATTTAAAAAAAAACTCGCGTTTCGTAAACTCAAAGTGCTATCTAATTAGACACTTCTTAAATCACACAATTCCTTATTATTAAAAAAAATATACAAAATCATTATTGGCAGATAAAAAAGATGAATTTATTCATGTTTCGTATTCTCACAATTTAAAAAAATCATACTTTGTTGATTTTTTCGAATCATTAATTAACAATTCTAAAAAATATTCGCGTAATTTTCAAGGCTGATTTTAATTTGTAAAAAAAGAAAATTAAATAATACGAATTACCTTTGTTTTTAGGAATTCATTTTTTAAAATTTATACTTCTGTCACATTCACGCGATACAAAATTCAATTACACGTAAAATTCCAATATAAAAAACGGAAAAACGAAAAAAAAAAATCGTTTTCATCCGAGCACCCGAAAGTTTCAATCTTCGATTATTTTCCCCACTTTTTCATAGCCTCTCTTTCCAAGTCGTCACACGCGGCCCATATCTCTTCGACGCGGCAAATTTCTGAAAAATAATTGTACGTGTGGGGACGTTAAGTTTTCACTTTGAAGAAAATTCAGGGACGCGGGTAGGGGTGAGAGCGCGGGTTGACTCACGAGGGATAGGGAGAGAAAAAAAAATCTTCGAGGGTTGGTTCTTTCGCGATGTAATTCGAGCTGGTCGGGCAAGCACGAGGCATTGCGAGAAAGAGGGTGAGAGGGTTGTAGGATAGGAGGAAGCTCGAGGATTCGTAGAGGGAGAAGCGAGACGAGAGATCACGTTTTACCAAGGGTGCACGTTGTTGCGTGGCTCCATCCATTTCTCTCTTTTTCCCGAAGTTACGAAGAGTGTAGTGGAGGGAGGATTGGTTGGGATTATTCGTCCTGCCGTTTGAAAAACCGTCTAGTATTAGCGGAAAAGGGTGGAGACTCGAAGAAGGGACATTTTCCTTGCACGTAAAAGGGCTACACGTGTGGACGCATCCTGTGAAGAAAATCGAAAAGAATTTCCCAAGAAAATGACGGGGGCTGTAGGAAGGGGATGAAAAAACGAAAAAGCTTTTTTTTTCGTTTTTTCTTTATTTTTTTTTTGCTCTCGCTGGTTTTTCTCCGAGTAACGGTACGAGTAAAATGCCAAAAAAAAAGGAGTACATCGCGGTGATATATACAAGGAGAACGAACTGAAAGTGAATGAGGTGGAATTTGGTTATGCCGGTCCACGTCCCGCTTGGATTTGTCGCCGTCGACCTCCCCACGTTTCTTTTCGACCCGAACTATCTCCACACGAACCATCACCAAGACCAAAAAACCTCCAACACCCTACGTTCGCTGCATCCAACCACCCTCCAATCCTCTCCAACCCCCAAACTCGTCTAAATGCCATTCCGTCAGGAGAAAAGACTTCGCCCGTCAACCCTGAGCAAGATCGAAGACGAACCATGGTAGGGATGTATGTGGAATCGTTTCCACTACGATACACCCCTTTACTCTACTTCCATGTTTTGCTACTCCACCAGACTCGCCAAAATGCCACATCAATTTTACCTTCACTCGTTACTTCGCTTCCTCATTCACTTTTTTCCTTGTCAGTTGCACTTTTTACTCGGCCTTTTCAACCTTTCGAAAATATATTTTGAATCAAGAAAAGTACAGAATTTTTGGCGATGAATTTAGGCGCGAAAAATATTTGGACTTTTATAGTTTTTTTTTTTTTTTTGGGAATTCTCCATCCTTTTTAGTATTTTGAATCGACAAAAAATATAAAATTCGTCGGTGGAAAACTCGGGAGAGTAAAATATTTGGATTTCCGTATTTTTTTTTTTTGGAAATTCCAGGTGTTGTGTTTTGACGTTCCTGGAAATTGACTAAATATTTTGGAAACTCGGAGTTTCTATAAAAAAATCGTCGAATAGCGATGGAAATCCAAGATAGAAGTCAAAATAGATCTATAAAATGTATTAAAAACAAATTCTTCGTTATTCTTTCAAACTTATATCCTCAAAGTAAAAGTCAAAAACATCCATACGAAATTATTTAAAAAAATTATTCGTTCCATCGTCAAAAATACAAATCAAAATCCATCGATAAAAATGTATAAACTTATGAATTCATAATACATTTTCATCGAATTTATTGAATACTCAAGACACAAGTAAAAAAAAAAACATCGATACAAACATATTTCAAAAATCTTTATTCTTTTCTCAAAAACACATACTCAAAATATCTCGATAAAAATTCATAAAAAAACAAAAACGTTTTCCATTCTCTTCTCAATTGTATATATTTGAAAATTGCATTTTTTTCGAATTATTGTTTAATGCTTTTATCCAATTTAGTCAATTATCGATTTTTGGTAAAATTTTAACGTTGTATTGCTGATTTGAACGTATTCGTTCATTTTCCATCGCGTGATAAGAGATTCGTAAAATCGACGTGGCATACCGAAGCGATTGTGAGGCTTTCATCGTGGGTCTTTCCGTAGCTGCGGTTAAAGAGCTCGGAGGAGAACGACGAAAGCACCCTTCCCGATGCAAGAGAGTCGACGAAGCGATGTTCGAAGCGAACATACCGTTGCGACCCCATTTCCAACCCTTGGCCATCCTTACTGTTGGCTTGTTAAGCGACTTGAGCTGTAACATCGCGCCACAGGTGGTGACCGCGTATTGTCTCTTCGCTACCTCCAGCCATCCTTCTTCCTCGTTTTCCTCATTGATGCATTTCCTCCACAGCCAAAACTACCCCTTGGCATTGGTGGATCATCAGCGTCCCTTCTACTCTCCGTCGACCTTCGCCTTCGCCAAACGATTATTTATCAAGGCTAGTTGTTACCGTTTCCACACTCTTCCATCCTGTATTATTATTAATTATTATTATTCTTCATTGTCATTGATTTATGTGTTTTTTTCTTTTTTTCTATCTCTGAGTTTATCTTAGTTCTTAAGTCTAGTTAAACTCTATATGTTGTAAGCGACTTTTTTTTTGTGTATTTTTTTTTGCCCAAATAGATATTACTAGGGCATATTAAAATTTATCAATCAATCAATCCTAATTAATTATTTCTCACCCCTGTATTCCTACTCAATTTTAAATCCGACAACGCTTCTTCGATAATACCGCGGCCTCTGAAGGGACTCACAAATTTTCGATAAATGTCCCGGTAGCTTGGAATTATAAAAAAATACTTGTATCATTGAAATTATTTACGTCTCGTTGATCAGGGTTAAATCGTTTCGATTGGATTTTATTTGCTCTATTTCGTTTTGTATAATTATAATTTTTTTTATTTTTTGGCAGAAATTTTTGAAAAATGTCCCGATAGTGTGACATTCTTTGAAAAACTCTCCCAAAAAAGCGAGGAAAATAGGACTTAATGAAATGAAGTAATAAGTAAAACATTCATTCGAAAATTTCTTTGATCAACGTGATGTAAATCATTTCAGTGATACGAGTTAAATTGTATTCCTATTTGTTTTTCGTTTCAACAATTCGAAATGATGAAAAGAAACCAAGAATTGTGCGAAAAAGAAAAAAACAATTGTGCCGGAAAGCCAAGAAAGCAAACGTATCTTCCAGAAGTCCAAAAATTATGCCAGGAAGCCAGAAAATTGTGCCAAAAAGTCCAAAAATATATCGAAATGCAAAAAAATACGCCAGAAGGTTCAGAAAAATGCCAACATTTTGTCAAGAAGCCAAAAAATATTCCAAAATGTTAAAACGCATGCCAAAATTATGTCACAAAGCTAAAAAATATGACGAAATTTTGTGAAAAAGCCAAAAAACATTCCAAGAATTTCAAAAATATGACAAAACTGAGTTTAAAAAGCCTAAAAATCGTCGAATAGACCCTTTTTGCAAATTGCCTTTTGAAATTTCATTTCATCCGAATACCCCGATTCATAATTGTTTTTGTTTTTATCGAAATGAAATGTCCGGAATAAAGTGATCGCAAATAATGTCGATAACACGAGTGAAAAAAAAAATGAAAAAGAAAAAAATGTTCTGTTTTCCGTTGCAGGCGAAAAACCGTACAAATGCAGCTGGGAAGGTTGCGAGTGGCGATTCGCGCGCTCGGACGAATTGACGCGTCATTATCGCAAGCACACCGGGGCAAAGCCGTTCAAGTGCCGGCACTGCGACCGATGTTTCTCCCGCAGCGATCATCTCGCCCTTCACATGAAGAGACACGTCTAATCGACAATTCCAAAAAGAAATAAAAATTAATAATAATAATTAAAAAACACATACACACGCGACAACAAAAAAAAAAAATAAAGAAAAACGAACATAAAAGGTGTAGCAACGCGAGAGAAATTGACGGCCACGATCGGACAAATTTGAGAATTCGAGAGGGAAAAAAAAACAAAAAATTCTCAAAACTCGTGGAAAGGCAGAACTTTTTTTTTTCTTCTTTCCCTCGTTAATTACAAAGATTTCTTTAGAAATCCAAAAAACGATCGGAGAAAAGAGGAAAAAAAAAGAATTCACGATTCTCTCAGCGACGATTTCGCAATTGGAGCACACGACTTACCAAATGTGATAAGTTCTTGGAAATAAAGATTGTACACGAGGAGTAGAAAAAAAATTGTGAGAGCGAAAAAAAATTAACGAAAAAAATGAATGAATGGATCTTGAAAATATTCGTCAACAAAAAAGTTTCTAGAGAGAGAGATAGAGAGGAAGAGAAAGAGATAGCCAGATAATATGTGCGAGAAAGAAAGGGAAAGATCGAAAGAAAGTCCCACAGTGGAAAATAGCAAGATACACCTTGGAACTCACACAAAAATCGAAATCCGATTTAAAAAAAAGTGAAAACTGGAGGAAATAGAATTTCATCCAGGGGGAGTTTCTCACGAGCGTTTATATTCGAAAAAAATAAACAAACCAAGCACAAGTAAACGTAAAATCACTGCCAATTAATTCCGTTGCAATCTGCGTCTTCGTCTTGGTATGAGTCCAGAGTTAAAAACAGAAAGAGAGAGAGAGAGAAAGAGAAAAAAAGAGAAAAGATTGAAAAAGACCCAAAATTGGCTTCGTATCTAAAAGAGAGAGAAAGAGAGAGAACAAACAAGAAAAAAGTAAGTAGCGAGAAATAGAGAACGAGAATTCACCACGAATATTAGGGAAGGAATGAGCCCCATTGGATAATGGGGGTTAGCAAAAATTTTGTTGAAAGTTTTGGCAATTTGTTGGGCTCGTACGAATTCACGTCGCACCGGGAGTTCCGGAGAGATATTCGTGTCTAACGATAGCTCTGTGAACCAAAACGCGGGTGAAACGACAGAATTCATTGAAAAAAAATTCGTGAAAAAAAAAATGCTTTCCGTAGTTCTTTCTCGATGACCCTTTGACCGTGGGTGCGACGTTGATTCACGTTAGATATCGAGAATGGAAAATTTGATTATGAAACAGATTTAGTAGGCAAATTTCTTGGGGTAAAGAAAAAAAAAGATTAAAAAACCGTTGAATTAGCGATAATTGTTTTTTTTTGAAAAAGTCGATTCGAGAGTTTAAGGCTTTTAGGTATGAAAAAG
>JAPYZJ010001067.1:0-31472 GCA_030522765.1 Ophioninae sp. B BG-2022a | reverse complement strand
GGACGCTAGCGACAATTTTGCCTCGCGGTAGATAGCAGTAGCTCGCGCTAATTTTGTTTTACCGACGCGAACCGAGGCTGCGTCGAAGTTTTGTCGCGGATGCGGCTCCCTCTTAACGGGACAACGAATTATTTTCTTCAATCTACTCAATAAGTTTTTACGTTGGAAGGCAACCGCGGTGAAAAAAGTTGCAGACGAAAATGTCACATAAGGGAAAATGTCACATAATACCCGTCACGAAAGAGGCTGTTGTTTCTTCTCTGTGCGGCACAACGAAGAGTCCCGTTTGAATGTACATCTTCATCTAGCATCGTCCCCGCGACGAAATATCCCCGAAAGTAACTTATCAATGTTTTTCCACGTTTCCCCTCTTTTTCTGTTTTTTTTTCTCATCGGAAGTTTTCCCATTCGGTTTTCGTCGCATTATCATCGGCATTGGCACTATTTGGGCGTGAGAGCAGTTCTTCGTTCGTCCTTGTCTCTTTCTTTGCTCTTTTGTTTTGTTTTCTTTCTTTTTTTCTTCTTTTCGTATCCCACAGTATTCTCGATTGGTTATATCTCAAGTGCATACGCGCAGCTTAAATGACAAATTATATCTATATCTATATATATGATGAATGTTATATATATGATATTGTACGATGGTTTAGCGGTGTCGGCAACAGGAAGTACGGCAATGCATGCTACATCACCCACAAAACTCGGTGAGTCGCCTCCACTGACACTTCATTCGTACCTTTTCTCTCTTTTCCCTCACTCACATATTTTCGCCTTTCCTCTCGCGTCCGTCTCGGAGAACCTGTACATTTAACGATTGAGTGTTTCGCTGATGGATGTTTGGAGGATCCCTTTTCCAATCTACCTGCGTTCGATGAAAGTTCGACCGCAAGGACCATTTGCATAATTAACATGTAATTTGACACGATTAATAGTCCGTTTGATACGAGCGTGTACGGCTTCAGACAGGATTCTATTTAGGCCATTTTTTATGATAATATGAATTCATGTAGGGTTTGCTAGGCTCGATAAATACAATCTTCAAATATATCAAACCAATTTTTTATTATATATTTTGTGCACTTTTTGTGTTTGATTACAACGTCTTGATTAGTACTCTGCTGTTCAAATTTCAAAACTGAGCCAATCGAAAGACAAAATTTTTGAATTTGCTGCTTCAATGTATCACGAGCAATCGACTGAACTAGAATTTTTAATGTACATGCAAAAACAACAAAACGGTGGCGAGCACAGGGAAAGAAAGTGCATTCTTTCACTGCTTTTTGCAAAAAGAAATGGTAAAAAAAAATTTCTTACGGTTCATTACTTCCGGAAATTTAAGCACCAAGCGGAGTATAAAAGAAGTTTAGGTATAAACGTGCTCAAAGTTAATGTAAAATCCCAAGAAAATAGACATACGCTTAATCAGCGGTGCCTGCACCATTTTGAGAGAATAATTGTTGAATATATTTACTTAACACAAAAAAACAAGCTGCTCGTTTTCGTAATCCGCTAATACTTTTCAGAAAATGTGATAGCTGTACATGTTTTAATGAAACAGACTGGGATCAAGTTCCTTTCGATAAGATCGAAATTCCAGCCGATCTTCCATTTCTTCCGAACAAATTATGTTAGATTGCCTACATTTTAATGTACGTGTTACTGCACTCTCTCTCTACGAAAAGTTTGACGTTGAACTTTCGTTGAGCGCAACCCATCTCTTTCTTCTTGAAAAAAACTCTTTCCGAAAAATCTTTCCAAACTCATTGGCGAAACGCTCGGGACTACTCATGTTTAATCTGAGAAAATTGTTCGCGAACATCAGCGAACACTCGCGCGTTTTCATATATGAAAAACAACATTAGTTTTCATCGCTTAATTTTTCAATTCGGTTTCTCAACGACTATCGTGACTCCACGTCACGATGTCACCAGAGATACAGTTTTTTTCCTCCGTTGCGTTCGACACGTTCAATATTGATTTTGGCATTTGGTTGCCATTTTATTTCGGAACTCAGATCGTAATGAACTTTTTTCCTAAGAAGAAATTTGTTAATTGTTTGAAAGAAATTAAATAACGTCGACGTCCCACTTCGTTATCAAGTACGAGCTTCCTCTTTCGCATTTCGATCATTTTCCCTCGGATTCGTTGCTTCAGCGATTATTGCCTGACGATAATTCTCGCATACCGAGCATGTGCATTTTATTCCGGCGAATGAACGAATGTTCCAATAACCCCCTGGAACTGGATATATTGTTGAATTAGCGAATCCGGGAACGGTGAGCTTGCGTTTTGCTGTGAATTTTCCGCCATCCTCGGTACATAATAATCGGCCTTGCGCATAATTGTCGAATTTTCGATATTTAAGAACCACGAATACTCAAGTTTCTAACTACACTTCAGATTTGTCGATCTCAGAATCATTCAGTAATTTTGTAAAAGGGATGTAGAAAATTTGGTGGGCAAAATGTATTTTCCATATGAAAATATTTTTTAACTGTCCAAAATGTCTTTCTTCCAAAAATATTCTTTGGGAATCAATTTTCCAACAAATCACGTGATTATAGGAAGAAATGATTGAATTTAATGAAGGAAAGTTTTTCCGACATTTTTATCGGCATCCTTGTTTGGCGTGTGTTATTATTCGAGGGTACATTTCATTATAAATATTAAAGGGTTAGGCTACGGCGACAGCCGGGAAATGAGAATTATTTCAAAAATTTAATTTTGAAGGATTCATTAAACTAAGTGAAAATCGATTGGACATTCATTTTTATATACATTACCAAGATGTACTTAGAAATTTAATTGAAAGATATTAACAATTGAAGCTGTTATAAATTCAACGCTGGAGCTTATCAACGACCTTGAGGGGTTCACGAGAGTACTTGACTCGAGCCATCCGGTTGATCTGGACCGGAAAAGCGTATTTTTTTCACTAAATGACATTAGGTAAGACTCGACCGAGCTTTGTTTGTATTTCAATTATAAAAAAAAAATTGATTACTTTCGTGGTTCCAAGAAAAAATTCTATGAATAACAGATGAAAAAGAAACGTGAGACGTAAAAGATATTTGTTTGATTGTCACAGTAGCCTAATTCCAAAAATAATCGAAGCGTAACGAATTTCGGAGAAGCGACAAGTTGAGTGATAAATACCGAAAAAGGAAAATCACAGTAAATCACAGATATCACCGGATTCCCACGCTTGATCGTTCCCCCTCGAAGCCCACTTGCCCTCACTCCCCTGACTCGAAAAAGCAACCGCTCGGAAAAGCGAGCCCGCGATATATCGAAACGGGGTCGAGACTCCCTTGAGAAAGAGAAGGTGCTAACACGAGTGGAACCTCGGGATTGGAAATACAGCGAGTCCGAGTGGAACAGAGACGGTCGTGAGCAGCAGCGGAGCTGTCGTCGTCGACGGAAATTCGTCGAGTTCGGTGCCAATAGCAACCTCGACACCGGTGAATCTGCCAACATCGGGTGGGGTGATCGTGTCGGTAGCGCCGCCCCCGCTGACCGCTGGCCCGATAACGGCCGACGGTCCACTCCGTACGACGAGTTATCCGGCAGTGTTGAAGGGTCGTGGTGGCGGAGGTGCCAGTCCGCCAAATCCGAATCTCGTCCCATCAGGAAAAATTCCGCCGCCCGTACCGCCGAGAGGAAGCGCGGCGGGGGCTGCTACTTCCGGGAGATCAGGGATTCGTCACGACGATCATCATCATCATCATCATCATCATCATCGGGGTAACGCCTCGTCCTCGTCTTCGACGACTTCCGGTCGAGGTGACGCCAAAGAAAAATTGCATGCATCGAAAATGACAAATTTATCACCTTTTTGGAGTCGAAATGTTGCTTTGAAAAACTCGGTTGGCTTGTCCGCGTCGCGTGGTGACGAAAACGCTCTTGTTAAGCCGTTGCATGAGATTCCATCCCAGCTACGTCCCGAACGTCCCGAAAACTTCGCAGCAAGGAAAAAGGAAACGCAAAGTGACGCGTTCGTTGATCCGATCAAAGTGCCAACGGGAATAACGAGCCACGGCTCGAGGAATCCTCTCGAGATGCAATCTCAAGGTCAAGCTCACGAGCCATCAACGTCGTCGTTCTCCTCGGGTGGAAATCTTCGATACGCCGGACACGAGGACGAAGAATTTGTCAGTGTCGAGAGATACGAGAACAACTACGTGATTCGCACGAGTCCGAGTCCGTTCAGGCCTGACAGAGGCAAGTATCGCAACGTCGAATCGCCTTCAACGAGCAATCGGAGCCTAGAAAACGCAAAGCCACCCGCCAACGAGAAACACGGACCGTTGAATAAGTTCACCTACTTCATTGATCCCGGCAGTAATCCGTACGACAAAATGTCACGCAAGGACAAGAAACACTCGGAGACTTACGCGGAGCGCACGCGACGACAACGGGACGAGCCTTCCTGCCAAACGTATTACTACGGCGCTCGAGTCAAGACCGAACTTCCCAAGAATCCGGACATCTTTGTGCAACCTTCCAGTCTTGGGAAGACGATCGGAACGATTCCAAAAAATTCGGATGGAACGAAAAGCGAAACGTTGAACGATCGTCGATGGTCCGATAACGAAGGATTCGGTAGAATCCCGATTCGTCGCAGTTCCCAGTTGCGTCGCGACAAACGTTCCGCTTTGCGAATCAACGAGCAAAAAATCGATCTCGTGCTACGGCACGCCGAAAAAAGTCTCGTGTCGGACGTCAGTCACCCAAAAATCGTCGAGAGAACGAAAATTCCTGTGGACGACCAATTATCGGATTCTCCGATCGGCAATCGACCCGTCAGGTCTTCCCTCGATCGAGTACAAAAACGCGACGTTAAATACACGAGAAGAGGCTCGAGGAAGAAACTCGCCACGTCTAATATAAGAATGGATGATAAGATACATCCGGAAACATTGAGAAACGACTTGTCTGACAAAGAGTACAGAGTTTATCTCGACGATACGTCCAGCCGCGAAGACTTGACCAAAAAACTACCCAATTTCTCCTTTTTGCATGGCTATACTGGCACTCGCGCGTACAAATGATCACACGGTTTTTTTCATCGCATAACCCGCACCCTCGCACTAGCCACTTTCCTGCTAATTTTCTTTGATCGCTCCTAAGCTATCGGAAACCTCGTCGACATTTGACGTCTGCTTGTTTCAACGGCACTTCTCATCGATTTGGAGAATGTGCACGAAAGTGCGCTTGAAACGGACGCACTCGGCTGTTTCTCGATACTGGCATTTTTATTGCAGTAGGAATGAGACGTGGATCCGCGAAACGATTCGTTTCAGCGGGGCTTTAAAGTTTCCGTTCGAATGCAGTGGACATTATTTTTTATTTTATTGTTCAAATAATAGTATTAATATGCAATATTATTGTCCGAATGAAATCAATTGAAGTAAAAATTAAATAAGAATAGCAAATGATTAATCGTTATAGTTACATTCAATTAAAATTTAATTAATTAAAATACATTTTTTAATCCTACTGCCTATAACTAAAATGAGTAATTGGCAAATTAAATAAAAACTTTTAATGTAAGAGTCGAAATTTACATTGAAATTTACATGCGAAAAAGTCATTTTAATGTATAAAAATGACTTTCGATGTAATTGCATAAAAATTCATTTTTCTTACAGTTTGTCTTTTTCGTAGCTAGAATCTGCCAGAAATATTGGGATGATCCAATCCAATATTTATTCTCATTGCATTTCTGCAAGCCTCGAGGTCACGACTCTTGAGATACCCTGATTATTCAAAGAAACCTACTTTCTTTAATCGTTCGTTTCGTATCAATTACCGGTTTACCGGAAGTAAACTTTTTTTTTCTGCAATATTTGGCGAAGTTGATCCGAAGCTCCGATTCATAGCTGTGAATTAGAACTGCGCATTTTATTTTCTCCGAGGTTGAAGCAAGCCTCACCTGTTCACCTTTCATTTTCTCATCTCGTTTATTTATTTTCTTGAATTCGTTTTCGTTGAACCAGCGGCGGTTTCGAACAAACACGATCAACTCTCGGTCTGCTCGAATTAAGGAGACCTCGAACGTTTCACCGCTGAATGTTGGAGTGTACTGATCTTTTTTCGACGTAGAAATGTCCGATATTCAATTTCGACCTTTTCCTAAATTTCACTACGTCATTTCCGAGACACAAAACATGTCAATCTTGACGACTGATTCTGAAGAATAATTGTCAATCGAGGTGGACTTTTATGACCGACACACCCAGGTCATCAGGTATCAACCGTGACTGGATTTACGAGCTGTCATAGCAAATTAGGCGATATGTCGATTTCAACAGTTTAATTATTTTCTCACTCAATCATCCATCTCATTTTAATTGCTCTCGGTTATCGATTGTTCCGGACAGTACCTGAGAGTTTTCTACCGATCACTGTTTCTTTTCTTTTAATTTTTTTTCTTTCTCTCGCGTGTCTTCGCTTTAAGAGCCTATTCCGCATTTGAAAAATTGCCGCAACGAAACCAAGTTTCAACATGGTATTTCCATTTCTCGGACGTCGCAAAATATCAGTATATTTTATAATTAATCGATGAAACGCTCGTTTCCCAACGAAATTCGCTCGTACAGTTTCGTCTCCCACAGACGCTCGCGGTAAAAAGAAAAAAAAAAGAAAAAGGACATCTACCAAATTGTTCCTCGTGTAGAGTTGACACGTATGACGTTGAAGTTTGCATTTATGGATCGCAACGATATTTTCATAATTTTCTCTTTTTTTTTCACTTTTATTACGACTCAAAATCGTCTTCTCTTTTATCCTTGAATCGAGGCCGTGAATTTACCGAGTAAAAATCCAGAAAGCGTTACAAACGAAAAATGAATTTTCGATGCATTCCAACGATAAAACGTCACAAACTTCAAGGTCATTGACACGTTCCTCGATTGTTCCAGCACGTCGTAAGTTGAGGTCTTTTGCGATGTAATTTTTCGATTGACCCTGTAATTTTCTGTTTTGTGTGTGTGGTGTCGATAGAGAAAGAAAAGCAGCGAGTCGTTATTTTACGGTATCCGAAGAACATGTACTTCTCGTAGAGATTGTTGCTCCCTGAATCCTGCGTCGCTAGACGATATTCGCTCTTTGTGTGTGCTTCAGAAGATTTTTTTCTAGGTCCTAACGATACCCCCTTTTTTCTTATTTTTCACAATCTTTCCGTATCTTCACTTCTTTCGGTAGATCGATCTCTCATTTCGCAATGAGAAAACGTTCACGTTTGGTAGAAATTGAAGAAATAACAAAAAATAAATATACACATATATACATAAATCTATATATTTATATATACGTATGTATGTATGCATTTGATGGAACAAAAGGAGTGTTAACGCTGAGGAAGGAATCTCGCAATGCCGAAAGAACGGAAGTTGAGAAGAAGTTGATTGTCGTTGTCGTTGTCGTGTGAATAAATTCCTTCCGAATCACGGGACTAGGGCTAACGGTAGTGCGCTTTTTGTAGGTGGCACCCTTCCTTCAACCTGCTCCACTCCGCCCCCGCCCTTTGACGACGCAGTACGCTCCAATGATCAAACATTAGCAACCGGAGGTGGTCACCATCAAGGCACCACTTCGATACTATCGACCGGTCAATCCAAGCAGAACAAGGTCGTTCATCACGTCACTCTCACCAAGACTTACCACGATTCCGTGAGGTAATTACGTCCTCGAATTTGGTGATTCAATTGAACGATGATGATTATTCAAAACGAGAGCATTGAAAAGCGTGATGATTCATATCCCAAATCATAAAACAACCTCAAATTTTATTATTCAATTTGTCATGAAATTTGCTGCATACCCCTCAATCCGTCTTTTCACGATGCAGAAATATTGAAACGCCATAGAACGTCATTGGGATTGTGTTGAAATATTAATTTCCGG
Source organism: Ophioninae sp. B BG-2022a (assembly GCA_030522765.1). NCBI lineage: Eukaryota > Metazoa > Arthropoda > Insecta > Hymenoptera > Ichneumonidae > Ophioninae sp. B BG-2022a. The sequence goes on along the minus strand of JAPYZJ010001067.1, from coordinate 23,564 downwards.
TTAGCATATCGGACGTTCACTTGGAGAGCAGCGGGAGCGGAAGCGGAAGTGGTGGAAGGGAAACAAAGTCTTCGCTGAGCGTCGAGAGCGGTGGCAGCAGCAGGGGCGGCGGTGGACTAACGTGGACACCACCGACGGGTAGCGCTGAAGGCTCGACACCAACCTGGACCGAAGGAACGCCCTCCTTCACCGAGAGCTCCAGCAGCGGCGACATTGGTAAGTTGCTGTACGCCATGCATATCTACTTCAAACCATGAAGAGATTCCTGTCTATGGAAATTGCTGGCTCTTTTGTCGACCCCTCGAATCCAACGACCAAAGGGAGAGGGAGAAGGAAATATTGCGAATTATCGACCTCTTTATCGTTGTACATCGGAACTTCCAGTTTCATCATTGTTCGTACGTCAGAAATGTGCAAAACATTGTTGTTCCCTTCATCAAGGATTTCTTCAGGGAATTATCCAACTGAATTGGCGCTGACAAGCTAATTTACTAAATTTTATTTTTTATTTACTAATTTTATCTAATTTCATAATTTTACTCGTACGAACTAATTTTGAACTGCAAATTAGGGGATTACTGCTGCCACAACCAAAAAACGAGGCCTATTAAAAAATAATCACTTTTAAGGTACAAGATAACCTGAAAATTATTTTGATATTTCGATGTACCTACATTCCCAAACTAGTATAATTAATTTCACGAAGAAACAGTTACAATTGAAGCAATCATAAACAATCTACTAGCCATTCGATTCATTATAATAAAAACGAGCTCCTTTATGTTAAAAAACAAATTTGTTAAGTTTTTAACGAGTTTTCGAGGAAAATCTCAGACAGCAACCTAATACAGTGTCAAAAAAAAACGATTCGAAAAATACTGCTTCAAAACGAAAACAAATGAAAATTAATATAAGTTTTGCTCATTTCCGACGGCAGTAACGAATTCGAGCGAATGCAAAGTTCTACTGTTTCATATACAACTATGAACAATCACCTGCCTTCGCGAACGTTTCCACGGCCGCGTGTATTATAGTGATATTATGAAAATTCTGTCAATTTATCCTGCAGGAAAGAGCTTTTCTGACAATATCGCGAAACTTCATTTTTGCTACTTGACGATGAACAGCTGTCGAATCCCAATTATTATTAAAGGGATATTGAATATCGCGAAGTTTCGAAAATTCATGAGTTTTCTAACGGGCTTGAGTACGTTCTGCGCCTTTATTATTATTATTAAAGTGTAAAAGAAAAGCTTGGTCGTCAATTTTCCTATTTATAGGGGGAAATTTTGGATTGGGTGATTGATCGTCTCACCATTGTGCATATACGCCAAAATGTCTCGAACCGATACCACAATGTTAATGTCGAGGTTGAACATTTTTCTTACATTCATCTGTGGAAGCAAAGACACTGTTTTCTTTTTTTTGGTTGCTTCAACTACGCAATACCTTTTGTCGATTGTCGAACTTTTGTCGAACTTTTGTCGAACAGTGACGACGTTTATCCGAGGACAAATTTCGAATCGTGTATTTCATCGACTGCGATAAAATACAACAAGATCGAATGCGACAAAGATCCGTTAATCTCGTTCAAATTATTCTCAGTTATCAAGTCTTTCAGACAGCGAAGTGCTCGAAAATACTTTATCGATGACAACGTTCATTCTCTTAATTTTTATTTTTCATTCTCTTCCGTATATTCGTAGTAAGAACTCGTTCCGAATTAAAAAATAAAGCAACTGCGTTCTCGTACTTAATAGTTCTGTCTAGCCAAACAAAGGAAGAAAAAAATAATACGACGCAACAAAATGTCAAGCACAACGCGCTGCTGGGGCAATAAAAATTCAGAAATTGCGTACACCAAGGAATAAAACAAACAAACAAAAAGCAACAATAACAACACTTACTCGTTCACTCCTAATTCCCTTGTCGAACACTCTCTTATGGATATTATCTTCTTCATAAGCAAACGAATTTTCTAAGTCTGCAACACTCGTTTAGGACCGGCGAGCCTGGAGATAAGTTCGTGTCTCTATATCACTTTTTTCTATCTACTCTTTATCGATACGTAAATATATATGGGGAAAGGATACTTGAAACGGATCGTTAAGAGGATGCGGGTCGATCACTGATACGACCTTTCGTATAAAAATGTTGATATCTATCCATACGTTATTTCCCAGATATTGGGGATCCATTGTCATAACCATGTTGGAACGTCCTGGAAATCACCATTCCCCATATATATGTTTCTTTTTCACCCACATGAGCTTTGACACGCTTATGCTGACACGTTAGCACGAATCATCGTTCGCTCACTTACAGGTCTAGTTGAATTCGAGTTTTGCAGAAACTGAATGATTCCCGTTTGGTTCGGGGATCGAAGATCGAGGCTTTTCGACGGTACACAATTCGAGAATTCGACTCGTTGGATTTGTCTTCCCTCGCGATCCTCGACCATTCAGGACTCGTCAGTCCGTTGCACTTTTTTTAATACCCTGTACTTCAAAACTGCTCTGCTTTCCCCTCCCGCCCACCCCTGCCCCCTTTCCGCGGATCAAAGAATTAGTTAGCATTCGCTCACGTTCCAACAACCAACATCGACATCAGAGTCATTAGTTGTGCACGTTTTCTTGAGCTCTACAAATGTCATCATTGCCGCTGTAGTCCCTTCGTCGTGCCCGTGCCAACATCTTCATATAAATATCAATTTTCAACTGATTCTTTCTTGGCTCGACGAAACGAAGAAAATAAATAATCCAGTGATATCTCTCTTGCTGATATCGAACGCGTTAAAAAGCGCTGTTTCGTTGTGGGACTCCCCGGTTAACCGAAACTGTCCCATTGGAAACATACTATCTCGCATTAAACGGAAACAAAAAACATACGGTGTTGGAGCTTGTATCGGAATAAAAAAGATTTTCTTTTTTTGATTTTTATTACGAAAAAAATTCGTTTGCAGGCTTAGACCGGATGGACGTCTTGAAGATTGAGATAACTACTAAAAGATAACTAATCTACGTGTCTAAACTACGATTGCTCGATTTTCGTAGTTTCAAACCTCGGAAAGATATGGGGAATAAATATTCGTTTAATGAGAACGATGCACGCTTCAATATCGTTAAATCGAATGCACGAAGAAAAAAAAAACTCCCACGTCCTCGATGTTCACCAAGTGTACGCTAGGGGGGAGGCATCATATGTCGGATACTTTTGCTTGAAATTTACAAGAAAACAAGTGAAACGTCAAGATCTTCGAATTTTACCATTTTACGATCTCTACGCCTCATTTTTTCCACTTTCTTTCTTGCTCTCGCTCCCTTTTATATACACTTGATTCTTCAATTCGAAGCCTGTTGCAAACTGTTGAATATTTTAGAAATTACTTAACTATGCACAATATCTATTCGTATATTATATTATTCATATTATATAGTTTTTATCGTTTTATTTATATTTCTTGTTTGTCCATCTTGTTTGTTCATTTGTTCATCGTCTATTCCGTCATCCCGTTCTGAGGTATCTATAAAGTTTCGAGTCTCCAGCCCAACGGGGAGTTATCTCGAAAAAATCAATTGACAAATTTCTACCGAAAGTACAAAAAGAGCCAGTTTAAAAAATTCCGGCAAAATACGTTTTGTACATCGGCAGAAAGCAGCATCGTTCCGCAGTTGCGACATTTCAGTTATAAAAAATTTCATATTAAATACAATATCATATTAATGAATATTGAAAAACGAGTATCGTTAGAGCTAAACTCGAGGGAGTCCACTATAACATATTAAGAGTGGATATTGAGTGGATAAATCCTGCAAATGGTGCTTTTTCCCTAGAGAAGGCGCGTGGATAATTAAAAAAAAAAAAAAGAATTTATGAGACGAAACTCGAATAAAACAAGAAAACGATGATTCTAGGTTGTCCGAGTACGCCGAGTCGAGGTAGTGAGAAGAACGAGGCAAGTGGAAAAGCAGCCGTAGCAACAGTCGAGGAGGCACTCGCGAGTCTCACAACCGAAATGGTAAGTTGGCCATGATGACGTCTATCCAATGTCTTCGATCGGACGTCGACGTACGGCTCACAAAAGTCTGATATAACATACCTCCACCACCGCAGTACTCAACGCTTTATGCCTATGTCCGTTTTGAGATCTGTCTTGTGCTTCACACTCGTTCTATATATCTGCATTATTCTAACCGGTACCACCGTATAAAAAAAAACAAACAAAGAAAAACAAAAGAGAAAAAAAAAAACGACAAGATCAACGTTCGTCGAGCGCAGCGAAAAATTAAACGAGAGAAACCAAACACGAGAGAAACAAAAAAGAAAACGATAGATATTGAAACTTGGACGGTTTATCCATTTTCGTGTGGCTTTATTCTTACACTTGTCTGTCTACTTCACCCTCGTTCAACTAATCGTGAGCTGTCAGTCGTTGCCATTTTCCAGCGTGGCCATCTTCGAAGTTCAAAAACTAAAAAGAAAACGCAAATTTGTAACGTCCGGTTGAGGACGATGGGACAAAACTCGATTACACTTTGTTGTTCCAAAAGGAAGAAATAATCAGTCGGAAATCAATCGTACGGGCAAAATGAATTTTCCTTTTGATCGCGAAGTCGATCGTTTTTCCCTGCAATCAGCTGGAGGGACACACTCTTGTATAATCCGATTCTCGCAATGCAGATTATCTCGATGTCTCTACAGGGAAGGGATTTTAAGAATCATTCGAGTGAAACTGCCCTTCTCGGTTCGAAGAAAAATTCAAAAGATAAACGTTTCGAAGGGGGGACGAAAATAGGAGAAAGAGCGAAAGAGAGCGGGAGAAAGCGGAGTTAAAGGGCATTTGAATTTGGACGATACACGCTAGAAAGTCTCACAGACGTATCCTACGATAGATCGTGGGTGTGTTGTGAAACGAGTATCGAAAACGAAGGCAAAACCGAGATTTTTCCATTTTTTTTCAAAATTATCGATCTCGGCTCAATATTTGATCATTCGGATCAAACCGACGAAGAAAGCGAATAACGAAGATGTAAATAATTAGCTTGTCTAGAGAATGAACAAAAAATGCAGAATTTTGCAAGCTTGAACTTTTATTATGAAAACAAAAAGAAACGGTTGTAGCTAGCTTGTGAAATGTAATTCCTTGAATGTAAGTCCTTCTGTGTTTCACGTTTTCTCGTTGAATCCTGTCTGTGAAAAATATAAATATTATATATAATATTTATATATATATATGCATAATTCAAATAATGAAAATTAATACCGAGCTCCGTGTATGATATTGAAGGAGAGCGAGGCAATGAAAAGTGGATTCCCGTTGCGGTACGAAGGGCTAAGGGAATATATAACGTGTCTTGAGAAAAATATATACTAGTCTTGAGAAGAGAATTCTCATGAAAAGCTCAAGCAACGAGGAGGAGCGTGTAAATCGAAACGTTTTGAAAAGCCAAAATGTTGTTCAACCATTAAAGTTATTTATCATTTATATATGTATATGTATATGTATATGAATCTTTTGGGATGGATAATAGAAATTCGACCATTATCTCTGAAAACGACAACGTTGGAAAAAAATGTCAAATTTAAGCTTCGTACTCTGAAGTGCTTCACCCATTTTTCGCGTCATTGAACGTTCGCTCGGAATAGGGATCTTTGATTTGGCATTATTTTTCACACTCGATACTATTTTTTGAGGGACGAGAGTTGATTTTCGTTTGTCTCGTTGTATCCTTCTATTTATTTATATATATATATATATATATATATATATATATATATATATACACACACGTTTACTCGAATATTGTGAAATGATAAACGCTTGTAGCCACATAAGTGAGATATAAGGTAGGCGAAGTGCTTTTTTTAGAGGGATTAGTCACGACAAGAAATTTGCTTTTTATAGTGCGAGTGATTACGTTTTACTGTGTATTTTTGATATTTTCGTTGATACTTTTGTATCACGCCTCGATCATGTGTGAAAATATTCGATTGCAATACCGGTTTATTGACCGAATTCACCGAGCTCGGACGGAAACGCAAAGACATAAATGTAGTGTTAAACCTGCGCATGAATCCTTTCCCGAGCCACCTCCCTTCGGACACCCGAAGGATATACGTTTGTGGATTTGATTATTTAAACGTTTGATCATTTCATCGAATGAGCGTCGATTCTTCGTATAGCGCTTCGCTCCGATTCCCCCTCTCGAGCTTATCCGTCAGTCTCGTGCCAGTCTTATTTCAACTAACATGTACACTCGTACGGTGTCTGTTTTGTGCTCGAAAATTGACCAGCAAATGACGTTGAGTTGCGATTCGAATCAATTCATCAAATTCATTGATCAATTTTTTTAAATTAATTTATTCAATCTGTCAGTTTATTTCATTATATCAACTAATTGGCTTAACTCGATCACTTCGATTAATCAATCAATTATTTTATCTATTCAATTAGTTTATCAACGAATTGATTAAATTGATCACTCGATTCATTGATTCAACGATTAATCGATTGAGTCATCCTTGTGGGGTTAAAGCTGGGATCGCTGCGACGCAACGGTTTTTCTCTTTTTATTTAATACCTTCGTTGTTATGAAAAATTACCTTTCGCAGAATTATGTTGTAAATCATTGAGTAAAAATCTTACTAAATGTTTACGTGAATCTCGCAGCTTGGGTCTACCAAAAGAATTTTGAACAGTTAAAACAAGATAATTTTCTATCGAAAGATGAAACGTCTACCCCATCGATCTTTCCGATTGCCCAAATAAATTTTTGATCGATTTAAAGAAAAACTCGTATCATCGCGATACGAACTTTTATCAAATACATATGTATGATTTTAATAAATTATTGTCTCAAATATCCCCCAAAATGTCTCTGAGACTCCCGATGAACGAAAACATTGAAATTTGATATCGAAGTTTAAAAGAGGAATAAGAGAAGCAGCGTAACAAATTTCATTAGCAAAGTCAACGTGATGCGCAGATAAGTGGAAGCGGCGGATCGTCGAATCGTATGGAGGAAAGATTAACGACGTTGCTGTCGAGTCGTCATCGGATTGTGAATGGTTTAACGCGAGAGGGGACTTCCGAGCGCTTAACAATGACGAAGAATACACGGAAAATTCTTCGAATACGCTTTCTTCAACCCTGATTGTAATCAAATGAAAAGTTCGTTGTCCCTTAGAACTCTTGGTTTTCGGCAAAGGATTCATAACGAACGCAGCTCGCAATGACAATTGTAACGAGAAAAAAGTCGTACCCACACCCACACCCACCCACACACACACACACACATTAACGGTCGAGAGCAACGATTAATGCGGGTATTAAATAATTGATTTTATGAAGAAACGAGGCGAGCGAAGATCTGCGATATATCCTCGAAGATATCCCGTCACTTCGAGACTCTTATTCTGCAGCGTTTGCGTTCACGTTTTTTCATTTTACAAATGGAATTGATTAATCGCGATCGGCTAAACTTTCATATATTTTGTACCAATTTCTGTAGAACATCGCACGTTATAATTCCACCCACGCACGCACGCATACACACACAAACACAAACACAATACCAGCAAGGTTCCTGTCAGTATATCATTTTACAATTATCTATTAGAAAGAGCACGAAAAATATTGAAAACCGTTGAATATCAATAATGAGCTTTTCACTTGTAGCTCAGTTTTCATTCGACACCAGTCCTCGAGTATCGAAAGCATCATTTTTTAAAAACTTCCAATTACACAAAATCAGTAGATTGCCAACAACAAAAAAAAAAAAACAGAAATTATATTTTTACAATTATCGAGTGAATCGAGAAGAAATTAGTTTAAACTCGAAAATTTCATGACTCAAAAGTTTGCATCGTTGGAACGCAGCGAAAATCGATTCGGTCTAATTTCTCTATTTTTTGCCGTTTCGGTATGCTAAGATCGAGCAAACGTTTTTAGATTTCTTTTCTATTAGAAATTCGCGGGCTCTAGTTGTATTTAAAAAGACTTTTTGGGTAATGAGTACAAACGAATCAAAAGTGAAAACAAACAAAAATAGAATAATCATTGCAGTCGAACGATTCAAACTTCAAGGTCATTGACTCATAAATTTTATACTGGCCTAATTATATTTACACTTTGATTGGACCGGTCAAATCAATTAGTTCTTCTCGCAGCGAATCGATTCATTTTGTTTTTCAACAATGCATAATACTAGTTATTGAGGAAACGCAGGCGCTGTACTTAAACACACGCGTTTACTTGTATACGTTTATATCGTAGTGGACAAAATAAAGGATTTTATTTTATCCAGTGAAATATGTGCATACGTATATTTATCCACGGAAAAACTTCGCCAAAACTCAATTATTGCTCGAAATATATTTCAAGCGCTTGCATTTATCGAAATGAAGAAAATAAATTGAATATATACAAGCACACACACACATACACACATATATATATATAAACATATATATCGTCAAAGGAAAAAATGATCTGCCGAGTGACAATTGTACGAGCATATTGTACGATTCCTCGGTGCGTGGCTTTACGAAACGGCATTATATTGCGTCACGACGTTTTAATCCAACTGTTCTACTTAAGAGAGACGAATGATCAGTGTCATCGAGTAAATTGTAGCTTGGGTGAACCGAAAAAGAAAGAAAAAAAAAGAACGAGACGAGGAGAAATACATTTGGCAATACGAATTACCGATATTACTTAAATAAAGCATTATTATGATTATTATTATTAGAATACTCGACTGATGTTATTTTTTTTAAAGTTAATTGGCGTCGTGGTGGTACCGAGTTTTTTGTTGTTGTTGTTTCCTTCAATCGGATTCTCCCCGTGCTTGCAACGACGGCGATCAGACCGTGATATTTCTCACGCAAAAAGCACGCGGAATCAACTTTGGTCCTTATCGAAAATCACGTTCGACGTTTTTGGCACGCACGATCACCATTGGAACGATCCGAAAATATTGAAAAAATTGTACGTGAAAACTGTCCACAAAATGTTCCAACTGTCCACAAGTTTATTTCTTTAGATGTGCAATCAGCAAAAATCAAATAAAGTCCTATTTATTCTTAACGATGACGATTTTTTATCGCATCAATTTCACACAAGGTACTTGCCATGTACGTTTCCGATTATAATACGATTCTATTCAAAACTTTTTGTATAATATTTCTCTCGATAACTCAAACATTTTTCAGGGTAGCAATCTGAAATTTTTCGTGCATCTAGTATCTATCAAGTATCTAGAGAATCTATTTGAGTATCTAGAGGAAAAAACCTGGAGGGCAGTTACCACTTGTTTACCCGGCATATTACTTCGTCCCATTGATTCTTCATATTTTCAGATCGTCCCACCGTTTGAATTATTTGTTTTCATGTTTGTGGTCCGAACGTTATCGTATTCTTTTGTTCCTTTTGACATCTGCTTGCAAAATAATATGTCACCCTGTTTTTTTATCTTTTATTTTTCAACCCTTTCAGACCCACCTCTAGCGCGAGAGAATCGAGAGCGCGGATGTCTGAACTAAGCGAATAGACGCGAGAACAAAAAAACATAAAAAAAAAAAAAGAGAACGATGCGAAAGAAGCGAAGATAAATATTCGTATAGATACCTTCACGGAGCGAAATGCATATACGTTTGTATGTATAATTCGACCGGAAGATGCGAGAGCGAATCGTGCCTCGTAATTTAGCCCTGTTACGTATTGTCGACTGGTCGCCGGCGGGTTCATCGGCGTCGACACTAATTGTCATTATGGCCTTGGCGGCGAAGCGTGCAAAGCGGCTTGGTCGCCAGCGACTCGGTCAACGACACCACTCATTCTCGTTCGTTCAATCGTGTTTTTGCGCATTTCGTATATAAGTCGCCATCGACTTGATGTTTCTTAATTACGGCGACAGTAATGTTCGTTGTAGTCTCTGCCATCAAATGCGCAAAGACATATATAAACGAACGAGAATAACTGTCGCCGGCGACAAGTCGACGGCTCGTAAGACAGGCCTCAGGTTCGACAAGACTGCGGGGACAATAACTGCAGGCGATTCTCGATACCGTGCATCACGGTTGTCATTGAAACCTCGCCTGGAAATATCTCCATAGCGTAAGTGAAGAAAACCAACGTCAAGAAGATTAGCAGCGAGAAGAAGAAGAACGCCGATGCGGAGTTTTTTTTTTTTCAAGCGCTTTCCTCAGATATTAGACCGATATGATAATTCCATTTGGTTAATCCGCGGAATTCCACGGAACACGGTCAGTTCCGATATTGACGAAAAAAAGGGAGGAGATTTCTTTTTCTCACGCAGAGTGAACTCGCATAAGAACTTATACGTGTATATTTTTGTGATTATTTATACGTGGGTGGGCGATCGAGAATTCGTCGTGCGGCGGCACGTCGAGTAGCCTCGATTATCATTTCGTTAAACGCATTCGATATTATTTATTTATTAACGTGGCATAATAGGCGTTTTGCGATGGGAGGCTTTTTTTACTTGCCTCGTTAAGCGTAGACTCCAAAAGTGAGGGAAAGAACATCACAGAGTTTTTAGGAAGAGAGCTGTTCTATACTTTGTTTTTCGTTCGTTGATTCTTGCTGGAGCACGAGAGTGTCTTTCTTCTTTCTGGATTTTAATACAGAAAGCAAGGTAAGACCTAATTTGTGGCATGGACTGTTTTAATGCTTTTTCAGGTCGTACATTTCGATCGATCGATAGCCTCGTCGCTATTGTCTCGATCGTATAGAAATGACCGGAAAGAATCTGATCTCTTTCAAGGGGTTAGGCTACTGTGAGGTCTCGACAATCGGGGGTGTTGAAAAGAACTGATGCTGAGGATATAATTAACGTTATTCAAAAATCACATGGACATTTATTTTTATATACAGTAACAAAAGTGTGTACCGAATTTCATCGATAATATTAATAATTAAAGCAGATATAAACAATCTCGTGAAGAATCCTTAAACGTCAAATCAACGACGGTTCATATGAAACAAAAAATGAGCTTTCCCTTCAAATATATAATATTGGCTAAGGCTTGATTGATCTGTTCTTGATTATTGTGTCTCGATGAATAAAACAAAATCTTTTTATTTTTGTCTTTTTTCTTTTTTAATGAAAAACGATGTCCGTGCTGGGTGGGCTAATGAAAAAAAAATGTTAAGAAAATTGAAGGCCAAGATTAATGTACCGTTATACTGAATAAGTGTGGCGAATTTCAATTCAAACCTTTCATCAGATTTCGTGAAACCGCGTGCGACTTTTTGAAAAGCATAGTTTCGAGAAAAATGTGTTTAACGTTTGACTAGCGGTTCTATTGTTGTAAGCATAGGTAGACCTTCCATTCGCGATTCGGGTTGCCTGCAACGACGAACGATTTTTCGAAGCACATTCACAGTAGTCCAGTCCCTGAAGTCGTGTGTTGCATTTTGTCTTTGTGTATCGTTTATTCTTTGACGTTTTCACCGTTACTGGCGCGGCGGACTGACTAATCATGATTGCATACGCCCTCGACGAAAGTAGTCAATAGGGGAACCATTTCTAGTAACAACAGCTCCAAAATCACGACTTCCGGAGTGTCTTGAGATTATTCATAAATAATAAAGATTCTGGTTTTGGATAAATATCGAAAAAAACCACGGAAATTTTTGCAGTCACGCGAGCGTAAAATGGGATTGAATAAACATGAGACGCATTATACTTTTCATAATTATGAAATTTTCATAATTGATAATATGAAATAAGTATGAAAGCTCGTGCGCATAATTTTGACGTGAAAGTTCAATGGAGCGTACAACGAAAGATATCACGCGTACTTGCTTCTATTGGAATTGGAATACGAACCTTTTTCTTCATTGTTCGGAGCAAGCTCGGAGTACGAGCACAGTTTTCTTACTCATAATAGACCGCACTGGCGATTGTACGGACGACTCGTCGCCCCCTCGCTCATAGTGATAATCGTTGAAATTCCGATGTAGGTTAAGCCGATACGATGATTTTTCCATGATTTCTCCGGCAAGGGTATATGCATCGTATAATGAAAATAATTGCCAAAAACGCTCATATGTTCGATTCGGTAAAACGTCGAGGAACTTGGTCGTACAGCTTGTATATCTGCGATATTGGTAATGAAAAAATAGCGTATAGATATGCATACAGATATATGCAGTCTTTTTGACAAAAGCGTGTACGGCTACATTTTTTCCTGTCCTGCGTAAGAGGGTTGACTCGAACGCGAGGAGCTAGCAGGATCCTTCCATCAAGATGCTTTGTTATAAAGCGTCACTTGTCATCCGAGCAAAGTTACAGGAGAACGTCTGTTGTCCAAAAAGCACGTTTTTGTTGTCAAAAAATGATTCACTTGAACGATCACGATCGAGTATGATTCATGACCACACGAATTATACTTGATCCAATACCAATAGACTGATACAGCGGAGCATAAATATGCCAGTAAAGGTACCCGAAATGGGTTGCCCATAATCACTGGAAATTATGCTCTCGGGGGTGACAAGCGATTATTAATGGGGCGGGCAGGTGGACTGCTTGTTAATAATAAATCATCACTTTTCGTATAGTGTAGTGTGCATGTATTTTTTTCAACGTTTTCGCCCAAATAGTCGTTTAGTTTCAGCGTACACGTTGTTGTCGAACAGACCGTATACATCGTATTTCGCCACGCATCGTCTATCAGATATACATTTATATATACGTACTGGATAATTGCATTTCTCGTTGTGTATCGAAGCTCTAGGCAGAAACACGATACCTCATGCAGCGAAGATTTGAGTGCGTCGAACAAAACATGCAGAAGAATTGACGAAACTAAACAAAACGACTAAACTGCGATGCTGTACGAACGAGTGATCATGAGATAATAAATTATTTGTTGCGCCCTTCATTTATCTCCATCCATGCTTGTTCCATTTTCCATCTATTTTTTTGTAATTTATTTCGAATTTACATTTGTACACAGAGACCGTTTTTACTCGGCTTCGAAACTTTTACAATTTCGTAAGTTTTCCAGGTAAGTCAATAATTCAACATGATTTTGAGAATCCATGGTACGAAGGCAGATACCCGAGTGTAAACTGACGGAGCGTTTCTACCACCGCAGGGAAAGAGTCCCCAGGACACGATCCCGATCACCTCGGCATGATCAAAATCGTTCATCGTTACTAACGGCCCACCCGAGTCACCCTGAAATAATACGTCAATCATCAATTTAATTACAGTCCTTTTCTTATTCCACCATACTGGAATAATTTTTGTCTTCTTTTGGTGATTTATCAAGATCGGACAGTTTTTTTTATGAAACATTTATGTCTTAACAATGTGGAAAATCTTCAGGGCTGATTGGAAAAAAGGTGAGTTAATCCACAAATTTTGTGATTTTGGTTTTCAATGATTTCGAATTTTATGACTTAGGTATGATATGCAGAAAATGTAAAAATTACTTGATTTTTCTTTTTTTGATGAGGGTAACAAAATTTAGAAACGTATCAAATGTCAACGTAACGGTGAATCGAACGAACTGATAAATTAAATTGAGGTTTTATTTCGAATATCATTAAATGGACAAGTTGAATTCCGAATGAAATTAAAGTTTTACTTGGTATTGAAACGGATTCGAAAAATTGAACTTCAAGAGAAATTGAAGTTTTCTACCGAATCGAACCGTGTTCTAAAAATTGAATTCCAAGTGAAGTAACAAGTGCGTAATGTGATAGACCAAACAAATCGTTTTTCATGCAAATGAAAAGTGCATTTTATTATTTTTATTTTATCCCTTAATTGTATCGCCTTCCAAGAAAAAAAAAACAGATAACAATACTAAAGTTGCAATGCCCACTTTTCCTACCTTTTTTCGAAAAAGTTAATCGATTTGGCAAAAATATATTTGATCTACTGGAAATGGTGTTTATATAAATCATTGAAATTGTTATTCCAGCGGAAAACGGCACGGGACGTACCTTACAAGCTGAAAGTGTACCGTTAAGAGGCCCAGTGCAAATGTTGGTCGGATGAAGTGGATTTCGTCCCTCGTGACGGAGAGTTTTGTCGAGCGCCCGACGACAAATATCGTAATCCAAAGTCGGAAGAGTCGCGGATTGGAGTATTTCTGGATGTTGGGGCGCCCGAGTTCTTCCGATGCTGCCCCATCCGGTAAGGATAGCTTCCCCGTCTGGTATAATTTCCGGGTACGGCAGAGCAATCGTGGCTACGAATGGATTCAGCTCGAACGGTTCCTCGACTTTCATTAAGGCAAGGTCGTACGGTGCGACTTCACTGAAATCGCCAAAGTAACTTGACTTGCAACGAACTCAAAGTTTCGCTTATCATTCCGGACCATACCTAGGATGGTTCTAAAATGATTGAGCTCATTTGTGAGTACACTTTGACAAAAGCGTGTACGACTACATTCTTTCCTGAAAATTGTCAAATGGAAGATTCCGAGGCGAGAGCTTTGCAAGATTTCACCAAGATGCTTTATACAAAAAGCTTTGTTTCTCCTTCGAACACGTCGAAAAAACGACTCACGAAATAAAAGTTTCGACAGTGATAGGAAGACGTTATTGTTTCGGTTGAAGCTTCTTTTTGGGCATGTTCTTCAATTAATCATAGCTGGTTTAGTCAAATCAATAGATTAATTAAATGAAACGTGAAACACTCGGTAAAAGTGCACGCCTGGTGTTTTTTCTAGATTATGCCATGATTATTAGTGGAAAGTATGCATCCGAGTGCCGAGCGATGCCGAGTGATTATTACTAGTGGGGTCGACTGGACCACGTATCGATACCAAAGCATCACCGTTTCCATCATGCAGTATGGGTATGTATTATTTTTCCACGCCTTCTCCCAATAAGTTGTCGACGCCGCGACACACCCTCCCATCAGATTCCACTTTACTCCTATATTTACCCCGAATATTCCGGATAAACGAAAGTTCTCGTGACTTGACGGCTCTGTTCGGTGTCCTCGCGTACACCCAGCTTGTACTTGCCGGCCAAAACGATGTACCGGCCTGGTGATTCAAGAGGTGCCAGAGTTTTGCAGTGACCAGCGGTGAGGATCCATTCAGCCTTGAGCAAACTACCACCGCATATGTGCCTCGGGAATAATCCACGTTCGTCGTCACTCCAGTGTATCGAGACTAGCCACGGATGAGTACCCTTCACCGCGTCATTTCCGCCGACTATTCTCGTAGGCCTGCTCGCCAGTGGTTCTATCCTCGTTCGCGCTTCACAGCAGGCGATCCCAGCTACGAAGAGGATCGCTCCAATCGCCGCGTACATCATCGCGTTTAATTACTCCAACGAGAAGGCTATCGAGCTAACGCGCAATCGAAACAATTGTAGAGGCCTCCGCGCATCGCCAGACACTACCGTACAAACTCATTTCCGATCGACAAGGTGAGAGGAACTCGTACGAGGAACTCGGATTCGCGACCCTTGGCAAACCTGATCAAATGTCTTGATCCGGTGGAGTCGGTTTATCGTGCTCCTATCAGGAAAGCCAAATACGTCGGGTGAGTATGAAAATTCGTTTCCGTCTGTTTTACCGCGGTGAAAGCGCCGGGCGACTCTCTCATCGCCATGTTAGTCGATGACGTGTCTAGATTTCCAGTTACGAAGCGAACAATCAGAGAGGAACATTGAACGATTATGATTTCTTTTATATCGCTTTATTAATAGTTAAAGAAGGAAACGAAACAATTGGAACCCCCCGGTCGGTATCGTAGTTGGAACCCTGAAAGCAGCTGCTCAATTGTTCTTCATGGTTGCTTGGATCCAGTCGACGAATTCAGCGACATTCACATGGATTGCCGGTACATCCGGTTGACCGCAAAGAGAAACCATCCGGGTTATGACTCCGATCAGTACACTAACTCCGGAAGGCTTTTTCTGAGCTACCGAACCACCCGAGTCACCCTGGAGAAAGAGAGAAACGTTTTCGGACTGTCTGCTTCCTTGAATTCGTATCGGCTCATCAATTCGCACCAAGTACGTATAGAGTGCGCTTACTTTGCAAGTAGATCTTGGAATCGTAGCATCGGATAGGGTACACATTTCCGCCGGATCCACCTTACCGGGGATTCGAACGAGTGCCATTTGTTTCATGCACATCTCGCGGTCCATTATTACTACATCAACGCTCTGCAATATCGCGACACTGACACCCATGCTCCCCGAGGTGATACTGTATCCGCTGATCGTACCGTTTCCACCAACTTTCGCCTTGAACTTCGGTAGACTGATTGGCTTCACAGCATCGTTCAAAGTCAGAGGTTTTTTCAGTTTCAAGAGGGCGATATCCGCAGTTCTGCTGCCCGGCCTGTGTAAACATTGTTATAAAAAAATTTTCTTACATCCCAAAATGCATTTGACTATACGTGCTTATACTTCGGATTGAGAATTACACTAAACTGGGTCTACTCGAACACCCAGGGGCTACATGGAGACAACTTCATTCATGTAGAAACTATCACATAAAAGTCCGGTAAGCTTAGACTTTGTTTATTTTGTGTTTGCATTTTGTTGCTTCGTGTAGTTAGGATTCAAAAATTGTGGGCACGTATAAAAAAAAGCTTCAGGGTCAAAACCCTACATGAATTACAAACAAGAGGACATGAAAAAAGTTATGTATGCAGTTCGGACCGGGATGTCGAAGGAAAAAGCCACAGAAACTTTCAAAGTGCCTCGACCTACGTTGGTACGGGAAATGCTTGGAAGAAGAAATCAATTGTTTACAATAAACAATTTATTTTATATAATAGGGGTATATTAAATAGTTTAACAGATTTGGTTACGTTATTTAGTGTGTTTTCCAATTTTCATTCGGTAAAATAGATACGTAGGTATACTGTAAAATGTACATCCGTAAACCTCCAGTTACATTTTGAGAGTAAATTTGACAACTTAACATGCAATGTAAGCGATTTTCCCACAAAAGCAATATAGCGCCCAAGAAGCCCCAACAACCATTGCGCCTATCGAATTTTTTCAATAATTTATGGTACCTATTTATATCTAACGCTTAGGTCGGTACGATGGACATGCTTCTGTTGCCCCAACTCTATTTGTTCTCTTTGAATGCCAAAAAATGTGAAAAAAAAGGTGTCCAAGTAGCCCCATTTTACGGTCCCGGATTCAAGCATTACTTGAAAATACGGTTTTTCTCAATGACGTTTCTTTGCTGATAATTATTTACGAATTTAAGTATCCTACCATAATCAATGATAATTTATCGCTCATAATTATTAAATTATTCAACCATAATTAATGATGTTTTCTCACTGATCATTTTTCTACACTCAAATGTTAGAAACGCTAGGAAAAACTATGATTCTCCAAATGTTCAAGCATTTTGGCGATTTTTCAAAAATGTATCCAGTGATACTTCAAATGGTAAACGATAATGAAGTTCAACTTCCTATTAGGAAGATAATGAAAAGTTAAGAGCGCGATTGAATTAGGTGGCCCAATGTTTCTTATATCTTACGTTTTCCAATCCTTGTGGCTAAATATCTTTGCAATTGGTACCACTTGAGCGCCTTCCTCGAGAACTTTCTGGTTAATCGTGCCGGCTACTATGACGTCAGCCCTGACGTATTCGTCCTCGACGCAATGGTTCGCCGTGATAATCCACTGGTCGCTTAGTATAGAGCCACCGCAGAAGTGCTCCATTGTAACGGTTTGAATCGAAACCTGATAGGGTAATTCGTTCTCCTGAACATTTTGTCCACCGAAGAGGCGACGAGTTGGCACTAATTCTGCGTTACGATAAAATCAATTATTACGAGTGTGGAATCCAAGTTTTTTCAACGCGTCATTTCTGTTTCATCAATTTTCTCAGTGATTATAAAAATAATTATTCATTTATTTGGCCAACGAAACAACCGATCATTATTTTTCCATTTACATGATATAGAACCCTTACTGCACTTACTGCCCTGTGCTGCAACCAAGACAATGCTGAATACTACGAGAAGTACCGAAGACATGGTGACGTCGGCTGATGTGTTTCGCCTCTCCAGGCATTTTTTATATACCTTGGAACGAACCTCGCGTCGTTCAATGAATGTCGGAGGAATAGCGATTCCGGAATTTCCGACTCAATCTGTTCGCGCTCTTGTCAAGTTGTCTAGATAAGAACGGACTGTTTTCTAGATTTACGGATATGTAAGGATCGAATAATCAACTTTCATATCCGTTCTTCGGATTTTTTAAAATAGCTATATCAATCATTCTCGTTACGATAGTTGAACACATTGAGCGATTAATACTCGACTCCGACGCGTCGAGTTATCTTTATTCCTCGGCACTTCGTCTTTCCCTGATTCGTCCTTGCACGAACGAAATGTTTGGTTATCTTTATCGTCGACTGCGCGTATCGTTATTCTCCTTATCGTACGTCGTCATTCCCCAATCGAAATATGACCAAGTGTCACAATTTCCCGCAAACAAAGATCCGTGATTACTCGATTTTTGTTCGCACGAATCGGCGTGTTGGAATAACAACTTTATCTAGACACTGAAAAATAAAGACTTTTTAAAAGATTCGGCATGAATATTTCAGTTGTTTCGCCATTTGATTTTGATATATTATTTCGATCGTTTTTCTCCGCTTTGTCCACAAATTCGTTGAGTGGTCACGCGTTATTGATATGGCGAATCGCAGGCTATTAAGGATTCGAGTAACGATGTCCTCAAAGACGATAAGATTCGGATTAAAGAAAACGCGCGCGTAGTTACTTCCCGCCAGAATGTATGGATTTCCATTGTTCCGTGATCCTGCCTCCCTTCCCTCTCCGTTTTTATCGCGATGGTAATCTCCAGACACTCGTCGCATCTCGATCTCAAAAATTCGAAAATCCCGATAATATCGGTGAATCGAGCTATAAAATTTAATGGCCATGAGTGTGCGTACATCATTGGAGCAACAACGATAATACTACGGGTTGTAAAATGTAACAGTTCGTATAAGTGCAGTGTACAATCGAAGGACGGTACAAACAATCTTGGACGACAATAATTCAATCGGAGATCATCGACACTTTTTAAAGATCATCGATATTTTAATCGAACGCGAACGAAAAGAAACGTTAGTAATATTGCTTGGAGAGAAGCACAGCATGGATTTCAATTGACAATTCCTTTTTCTATTATTCCGGTTTTGTTCTCAATCCAATCGACGAATTGGGCGACATCAACGTAGACGGAAGGCGCGTTATCGGAACCGCAGGGCAGAACGCCCCAGGATACGACTCCTATCAATTCCGCATTTCCGGCAGCATTGATCTGGATCAGGGGCCCACCAGAGTCCCCCTATGAGCGTAATGATAAAAAGCCACGTTACGAGAATTCAAATGAACATCTGAAGATTAATAGTTCTTGGAAAAATTGAATGAGGCCAGTATCGTAACGGAGCAACCAAGGACGCAACGTGCGGTGACCTTATTGACGTATCACGGTTGCACAGGATGTACTAACTTTGCAAGCCGACAGTCCAGTACCCATGGATCCTGTGCAAATGTTGGTTTCGTGCAATGGGCTCGGTCCAACCAGTTCTTCCAACTGCTTTCTACAAGTTTCGAGATCGATCAGCGGTAGAACAGCTTTTTGCAACGTCGCGGGCATCTGCAGGCCATTCGCTGAAATCGATCCCCAACCGGAAAGAACGGTGTACCCGGTCGGATGTGTCCCCATTTTTGGCAGGCTTATAACCTTGACAACCTCGTTCACCGTTAGCGCTGATTTCAACTTCAGAAGACCGAGATCGTACGGAGCGACGTCTCTGCGAAGATCAAATGGATTTCAAAGGGTGACGGCGTGTATCGAAAAAAAAAAACGTAATGTTAATACGTTTTATCGAATTTTATTGTATCAGCGATAAACGAATATTTTTCACATTTGACTGAACGTTTTTCATAATGATCATTATACAGTTTTGTTCGACAAGAACGTGTGCGGTAAAACTCAAAATGTATCCGCGAAAAGCCATTGACAACAAATTACACGTATTCTAGATAACATACATCGTGATGTATATATATATATATATATATTTTTTTTTTTTTTATTGTTGTTCTATCCCGTACACCCTTCGGGTTTTTACAGTCCCCTCCTCTGCCCTCTCGGTATCTTCCTGCTTTTTCTCCACACCTTGTTTCCTCCTGTTTTCCCCCACCTTGATTACTCCTGTCTCCTCCCTTGCGGCCGCAGCCGACTTACCCCCTCTGTACCGTATTTACCGTGCCATTTCTGGCATGGCCATAAGGAAACTGCGGCAAACCCATGCCAGTACAGCCGGTCCCAAAGTTCACCTCCCGGCAGCGGAACGAGATCCATCGAAAAATTTCGAAGAAAAATCTCGACCGCTGCCGGGATTCGAACCCGAGGGGGCCTCCTGATCCGCTGGCCGCTAGCCGCACCTTAGCCCACACGGCCAACGGATCAGTTTACATCTTGATGTATACTAAAGAGCAAGAATTATGATCGAAGCGGAAGGAAATAAGTACGTGTACTTATTTCCAGTTCACAGCCGACATTCACCGACGTTTCAAGTCCGAATGGTGCTTGCTTGGATAGGAAATGCAACGTTTGTATCCAACAGCCAACAAACAGGAAGTTTCATGAGCAAAACTTACCCACTGTAGCTCTCATGTATCATCATCGATGAGACTTCGACCGTTTGTTCGCTGCTCTCCACATTCTTGATGTTGTGTTTTCCAACTTTTACGACGAACTTGCCAAACCCAGGGACTGCCTTGACGCAATGGGCCGCAGTGAGGATCCACTGGCTGTCGATTATGGAGCCGCCACAAAAGTGTTTGAGAGAAACCAACGGTGGCAGTCCCCACTGGAGGGAAACCTGATGGGGAAATTCGCCTTTCTTGGCATCCTCACCACCGACGATACGGGCAAATTCCAGATCGAATTGTGGTACATTATAGCCGGAACGTTGCTTCACTGTATACATTTACGAAACATTATATTGATAACGATCGTGCTAAACGAAAAAAAGAAGAAATTTAATAAATAAATTAAGTTGACGCTATCGCGGAATGTTTGAATTACCAGGCTGAGCCGCAACGAAGAGAGCACCAAAGGCAACCACGAATACCGGAAGCTTAACAAACATAGTGCCTGCGTGACAAACTATTCGGAATCACAACGCGGATGCAACTTCTTTTATACTCGGCGTGATCGAGTGCGAATCGTAATATGCATTTACCCCGTCACATTCTTTTTACGAAAATGTGCATCGTCTATCTTGATACTTCTGGAGAGTGTTGATAAGAAACGATCAACCGTCGAATCTTATTGCGATAATCTCTTTTATTATTAGCTTTATTTTTTTTTGAGTTCTCAACTGATTGTGCTGCAATGTGCAACAGTGTGCACTCGACTGGGAATCGAATGTTTCTACGCTTTCGTGTACCGGAGTGTTTTGAGGCTGAGTATTAATGCTGCCGGTTGAATTTGGCATTAACCCTCACGTGTGCGACCTTGTACCTGGGTGCCCACCTCGTCACATTTTCGCTCGTAATTTTGTCAAAAATTTTTTTTTTTACCTAACCATCCGGATCTAGGAAGTTTTAATCTTTACGAAGAGATTGACATTGCTATATTTCGAATTTGTTTGTTTGTTTTATTTGTTACTGTTAATAATTGTTTTTTTGTTAATGATAATAAATGTTTCATCGGGATCATAGAGGCTTATAAATAAACAAATACAATAATTTATGGTATGAATACAATAAAAATTTATTCATTCTCGCAATTTGAACATGTAACATGAGTCACCGGGTGCTCATTGCACACACGTTTCACGCAATTTTTACAACTTTTGCGAGTTTTCCTGCGCCTTTTAGTTGTTAATTTATAAGAAATATGGCATGAGCCGGTAATTACTTTTTGTCCGGAACTATCGCGAGACTCAGTTTCTCTAATCGCAGCAGTGGAAGCATGCTGCGATTAGAGAATCATGCTATCGATCGCGAGTCTCGCCGGGTGATGTCGCATGATTTCAATGTTCGAAGAGCGATCCTCAATCACTGGTTTCGTAAGTTCTTCGCTCAATTGGCGCAAGAAACTACGACGCTCATTCGTTTTTTTCTTGAGCATTTTATTATTTTCATAAAAAATAATGTCTGCGGCAAGAGCAGCGACATCAAGTATCTTGAAAAAAAATGTAAGAGGCCACCTCTGACGATAGTGTATCGTGTCGCCATTTGGTCCATCGTGTCGACGCCAATCTTATATTTATTGTAATATTCGAGCATATCCGGTTTTTTCTTTGCATCGTTGTTGACAGCAGTGTCGCAATGTACTGTAGAAAAAAAGATCACAACTTTGTTCTTTTTTGGGACGTAAGAGCAAAGTGCGATTTCGCGTTCGTGAAAACCAAAGAGAGAAGAGAATTCTGCTCTAGATTTATTGGCAGCCATTTCTTTAGGAACGTATGGTTTGTTTTCCTCAAAGTACCGGTAATTGTCAATTTCCAAGATAACAGGTGTTTAGCGAGAGGTAGAGAAGTGAAGAAATTATCCATTGTAATATTTCGGCCGCTTTCTTTGAATGGAGCTGCAAACTTTTTTACAACTCTCTCTCCTTGATTTTTTTGACGAACGTTGCCAATTTTACCCGTATACAGGGTGTCCCAGCTAAGAATGTCATCCGTGAAATGGGGGGTAGGGGGTGAAATTCTAAGAAGATTGATATAAGCATGTATGGGTCTCAGATCAACCCCTGAATTATTATTAATTTATTAATAATAATATTATTTATAGTAATATTATTATTAAAACATCGGTGGGTGACACGCACGTGTGCTAATGCCCGGAGGGGCGGTACCCCCACCATGCGGACACTGCCGCTCGTCGGTGTGCGCTTGCATGTGGTAGTGTGCGATAAAAAAGGCACTATCAGCGCGCGCGGGCGAGCCGATGTCATAGCTGTTATTTGTTATGGTTTTCAGTGCGTTTGGCTTTTTTCTTTTTCAGCGAGCGATTCCGGCCGATTGACGGCGGGCGCTGTCTGTAACCTTGTCTGTTCTTTCCCTCGTGTCTCTACTAAATGTATTGCAACAATCTATTCGGTAATAATCCACCGAATATGTCTATGAATAAATCGTAATGAATAAATGATCAAATAAGTAAATAATTGTTTATAATTAATAATAATATTAGGCAATTCGGTCCAACCCTCGGCGATAACGCTTCCGCAATTTATTTACCAATTGTCGCTGACGGTTGGACCGAATTGCCTGAAATTACTATTAATTATAAACAGTTATGTATTTATTAATTATTAATTTAGTTATTTCATTGTTTATTTATTACAACTTATTGATAGACATATTCGGTGGATTATTACCGAATACATTGTTGGAATCCATTTAGTATAGACAGGAGGGAAAGGATAGACAAGGTTACAGACAGAGGTAACAGCGCTCGCCGTCGGACAGACGGGAATTGCTCACTAAAAAAAAAAAAAAGCCAAACGCCCTAAAAACGATAACAAATAACGGCTATGACATCGGCTCGGC
>JAPYZJ010001066.1:0-31472 GCA_030522765.1 Ophioninae sp. B BG-2022a | reverse complement strand
TGATTTTGATAAGGAATGTTTTTTCTGTTTCAAATCAAAGGCCCTGATTTTGATGAGGAATGTTTTTTTCTGTTTCAAATCAAAGGCCCTGATTTTGATAAGGAATGTTTTTTATGTTTCTTCAAATGCCCTGATTTTGATGATGGATGCCTTGCCAATTTACCCCTATGGGATCAAAGTTGATCAGTACTTATTTGTTCTCCAAAGGCATGAAAAACTCGCTACGGACGCTGAAGATTCATACAGCAAAAGATCCAGTTTGCTTCGGGGGCGGGGAAGATTTTTAGGTTCGTTTTTCCTGTTGAAGAGTCACGATCTAGCCAACGGATTGCATGACGACGAAACATTTTTCGAGCGTTCCAACGGCCTCACCGATCCCCACGTTCGTTCCCGCCACTTCGTCTTCCTCGTCTCGTTCCTCGTTGCAATCGTTCATCTGGACACTCAAAGTATACTTTTGAAGAGCCACGCGGTCCCAGGATTCCTCAACCTGGATCGAGAACGAGAAATGAACCTGGCAAACATGGAAAGAACAGGCAGCCAAAAAAGAACCAACGAAATCGCCGACGGGAAAATAAATTACGTCGAATTCGCGCGATTTACGATTCCAGATCGTAAACCAAGAGCGCAAAGATGTTACGGAATGCGATGATTCTTTTTCTTCGTTTGATTTGTTGTTCGTTATGATCGTGTTGGATCTGCTTCGTGATGGATATTTTGGTGGATTTCTGCCAATTCGAGAACTGGCTAGGTATCTCTATTTTTATCAGGTTTTATCGAAATATAGCTCATTGTGATTCAATCATCATGAAGTGGATTGATCAGTAAAAATGTTATGTTGAAGTGTAGGAATGACAGCAGTGGTCATTGCAGCTGGAAGTTGAAAGGTTTCCGTGTAAACTGGATTTTTAGGATTTCTATTGTGTCATTCCATTGATTCTGGTCGGGTAAACACATGACGACTTGAACATTGAAGACAATTTTATTAGAATGCTTTCGATCTTTTGTTTTCAATAATATTGAAAAATGGTCATTTTGGCGTTCCAATCACTATTGACTTCGAGTACTTTCAAAACCTCAATGAATTCAAAACCCCCTAGCAAATTCACATCGCAATCAAGATCAGAAGATACCCAATCTTTTCGAACGAAAAAAAACGTTGTTAACTCCACTGACTACTGGGGATCGCAATTTCCAGGGAATTTTGAGTGGACCATTTGGATATAGCGAATGGAGCGGGTGTAAGAGTGAAACGAGCGTTTGGGGTGGTCGTCATCGAACCGCGGAAAGCCGTAATCCTCTAAATACATTACAGCCCAGGCGATGACACCAGCACACGTACACACACGTGGCAGATCCGCGACCGAAACGGGTAGATCACGTTAAAACTAGTCATCGTGTCGTTCGCGCAAGCACGTACTAAAATTGCGTTGAAGCAGGAGCGGAAGTGGTGACAGCTACGAGAAGAGCTCTCACGGCGAAACAAAGATGTTTCACGGGGAAAAGTTGAGTTTTTGGCGGGTTTCGAGAATAGTCCAATCCCGGTGTATTGCTGCGTAGAGAATGACATAGGAAGAGGAAATCGTCATTTGGCTCCTGAATATTGGAGGATCCAGTTTATGTTTCGTACCATAGATGATTCCATAGGAAAATACAATTCGAGTATGTTTAGAATTGGTGTCATAGTTCTGCTTGAACTTTCCGGTCATTGCTGGACGAAAAGAGAATCGACCTGGTGTGTCGATGATGGAAGCCGAACGTAAAAATGGTCTGGATTGGAAATAGGTTACTTGTTCCAGGTTATCAACTAGGATTTCCACAAATCTGGTTGTGTCTTACGGTGGTCAACTGCTTGAATACTGTGACAGGAGTTTTGGCAGTTTGGACGTTTTCGTTTGGGTTGGTTGGGTTTGGAGTAATTTTTTATCTACTGACGCAATTCGGTGGAGAGTTCGTGTCATTGCTACTGGAATCTTTTGGTTATTGGTAGACAAAAACGGAACCAACTGGATCAGGTATATCGATGAATACACTCGAAGGTGGAAAGGTAGGATTTTGATTGGATGCAGGATTTCGTTCCAGATTATTAAGTAGGATTTCGTTCCAGATTATTAAGTAGGATTTTCTTCCAGATTATCAAGTACGATTTAATTCCAGATTATTAAGTAGGATTTCATTTCAGATTATCAAGTAGGATTTTATTCCAGATTATCAAGTAGGATTTCCTTCCAGATTATCAAGTAGGATTTCCTTCCAGATTATCAAGTACGATTTCATTCCAGATTATCAAGTAGGATTTCCTTCCAAATTATCAAGTAGGATTTCCTTCCAGATGATCAACTAGGATTTCACTAGATCCGGATGAATTCAACAGTGTCCATCTATCTGATGTGTCCAAATGTCCCGAACTGCCTGAAGACCGTGACAGGTCCGCAGAGTTCACGGGTTTTTTCCGGGTTTGTTTGGGGTTTGGATGAACTTTTTGCTCGGCTGACGTTTTTTATCCATTGGCGAGGAGGCTAGGAAGGTGCAGCGTGTGCGAGCCGGCGGCACGAAATCTTTTTTTTCTGATTACAGGCAATTAATTTTACGAGGCTGCAGTAAAGCAGGGCGGACAGGTGCTGCTTTGCCGGGAGTGCGATTGGCGAAGAGGGAGGGAGAGAAAGAGAGAGAAAGATGTAGGTTCGGTGGCGAACCACTAGCCTAGGGATACACCGGTGCAGGAACGAACTCTGCTGAAGAGCGTAGAAAGAGACCGCTAGAGAGAGCCAGAAAGAGCCAGAGTTGTACACCGAACAGTGAAACTCTGTACAAGGCGCCAAGGGATGAACCTAGCAGCATTGGTATTTGTAGCGTTTGCGGACTCGGGAGGGTTCGTTGTAGTGATGGTGATGGTGGTGGTGCCGATAAAGTTAAAGCCACTGGCGAACGATGTAGGGGCCGCGTAATGACAACGCAGCGCGTCGTAAACGCGTTTATGTCCAGAGTTGCATTATAGTAATATCCAGCAGCACCCTGTGTGCGCGCTGGTTGTTCAGTGCCTCTTCGGGTGCACGTTACCGCGGCTCCGTTTCCACGTAGTGGTGATATGGTGTTGCCGGTGCGATCGTCCGAGCACCCCGCTCCAGAGTCCGTTTCACGACCGGAGCGACCAACCAAGAGTTTTGCTTTCCTCCCGACGTTCACTCGGACTTTTGGTAATTCGAATGACCTTTGGTTATTGCGATACTCCGCGGACGTTGATTTTCGTCCAGTGCCAAACCGGGGATTAAAACTGTCACGTATACGCAGAACCTTAGTCCATTCCGTTACAATTATACAAATGCTATCGAAGGGTCTTCATTGTCTGCTTGATCTTGGTGGACCGCCAAAAGAGACATCAACTATGGACATGGGTTGGTAAATTTTGGTGTCTGCTATTTTTGACCTTTCAAACCTCGTCGTGATGGAATTGCTAGATAAATTGGCTATTGCATTCACTTGTGGAGAAAGATTCTATTCGTTTGATAAGCTTTAAGTTTAGCTGAACAGTTCAGCGAAATTATTCCAATTGTAATTTTCATAAAACCCTTAATGGTTCATCGCCAGATGAGCTTTCTTGCTGTCATCAATGATTGACTTCTAACATCTCCCAGTTGATGATGATCGAACCGATACAACTTCCGGCGGTTTGTCCAATTAGCAATGTCCTAACACACGGTTCAGAAGGACCATTTCCGAACAGTTCAAAAGGGTCCTCAAGATCCTGCGAAAGACATTGTCCATGATGTCTTTGGTAGACATCGTGATCCCTGGTTCAAGATGTTGGACTTCCTGGACCTTGAGCCATCTTGGTCCAAGATGTTGGTCCTCAAAAACGCCCTTGATGGCTCATCGCCAGCTGAGATGCAGTCTTCAATGATTCACTTCCAACAGGTTTCTCCCAGATGACGACGAAGCCAATAGAAGTTCCGGCGTTTTGTCCAATTGGGAACGACGTCATCAGCGCAAATGATCAGAAAATTGGGAGGGCATCGGAACGGACCATATGTGTATTATTCGAAATGACGGAAGTGTGCAGAAAGGATCAAATCGCGGTATCATCCTACCAGAGGCATTGATGAAAGAGTGCGCAAGAGAGGTAAAGCGCGTTGAAGGTGAGAGGGAGGAAAAGGAGGTATATAACGCGATGGGCAAGCGAAGGGCAGGGGGAGAGTACTTGCACGACGAGATGGCAGAGTTGTAAAGTCCTGCGCGTGACATCGGGTTATGTTATGCCCTGCTACAGCGGTCCACGTTTGTGTGCTTCGCTTATGTGCTTACGGTATGGATCTATTCCGAGTTATACCAACGCACCATCACGCCCCCCTGAACCTAAAACCCTCTACCGTTCGACCGTACTCGGTTGGTTTCTCTGTATACCTAAATACCACTATGCACGTTTTCGTGGCATGCAGTATTGCTCATACACTGCGTTTATGGGACATAACCGGCTGGTCGCCAGCACAGATTATTTTGGCTTGATCAATTTGATAACTCTCCGCGCGGAGAGTTATGGTACAGAGGGGGGACTATGCTGATTATGCGAGAGCGGAATTCATCTTGAGCAATGAACCACGATACCGTGCTATTCCAAAAAGAACTCCCCCAAGGCTTTTGGGTCGTTTTGGACCATCGAGACGAACGGTACTCTGGGCAATCTATTCCAAGTCAGTTTGAAGACTTTAGAATATTATGGGGTGGTGGATCGTGGTGTTCAATAATGGCGTCTGGTTGATGATCCGCCTATGAAGATATGGAAATCAAATTGTCACTTTATTGGATCTGATGACCTGGAGCATCTTGACATCGGGGAAATCAGGGACATCTTGAAATCAGGGAAATCAGGAATATCTCGAAATCAGGAAATCAGGGACATCTTGAAATCAGGGAAATCCGGAACATCTTGAAAATTTGGCACTGTTTAGTTTCAAGAATGCTTGATGAACGTCTAGCATTGATGGGCTTTCATGTGGCGTGTGTCAGAGAAGAGCTTAAAAAAAATATTTCAAAGTGACTACGTCTGCGTTCGTTCGCTAATTACCAACGGTGGAGGGTGCTGTATAGAACGTGGTACGTCTGAGTTCCAGCCTGTCTCATCCTCGCTCTTTCATGTTGCGTAATGTATGCGCAACGATAAAACGGACGAGGGATATGAGGACACTCGAGAATCGAATCATTTGCAATCAGAGTATCAATCATCCCCCTCCTAAATGAAAGCCGAAAGTTCGATCGTTATTCGCAAAGCAGAGTCCTCAGTTTTACCGATACCGCTAATGGGACTGAGAAGCATTGGTATGCATCAGGGATGGAAATCATTTGGAGAATCGCATTGGTATGATGCAAAAGGAACTTAAAAACATTGCCAGCCGATATCCGATGAATTTTACATGGAAAAAGGTGTCCTCCTGGATCTGCAAATACACACGACCGTTCCATCGCAAGCCAATGCAAAAACAATTGGGTTTTAATTCATCAATCTAATGACTCGAAGCTCCAGATTCCACTGACGGATATTTTCAGTACAAAGACGTAAAAGGGACTTCCTTGATTTCCCAACATCAATTTAACCACTTGATGCAAACGATAAAACGAATGTGCAGGCAGAGCAATGTCGTGAGGAAGATTATGGTCCCTCATCAATGGCTTAAACCTGGCGACGCGTTGAACGACCAAGTTGAACTTTCCGGTTCAACAACCGGTCACTTTCATGCCGGAGAATATTTCGCACACCAGGAATATCAAAAACTCACTTTCCAGGCACAGCATTGACATTTCCTTCTTTTCAACGATTCCATAATCGTTGAAACATGTCATTTTCTATTTTCCAGGATGGAACCTATGCAGCCATATTGGAAAACGCCATTTTACGTTTGGCAGATTCGTTTGAGGTGAACAATTCGTTTTTGCCAGTGTAGAAATTTCAGTAGGGAGAAAGTACTGATCCTGATTCGTCTATCCTGTATAATATCAGGCTTTGGTCATATTTTCAGCCTGAAATGGGTTCGCAATGATCAGAAACGTGCCAGGAAACAAACGATAAATGGTAAGGTCACTTGTAGGAATACTTTGGTTAGTAACTAGGAAGAAACAAGAAATTCCTTGTTCACCTCTTCACTGGTTCACCTCTGAAGAAACTTCTTATTTCTTCCTGGTTGAAAACCGAAGTGTTCCCACAAATGACCTTGCCATTGACCATTTGTTCCCTGGCAGGTTCCTGATCATTGCGAATCCATTTCAGGCTGGAAATCTGACCAAATCCTGATTTTATCAAGGATAGACGAATCAGGATCAGTACTTTCTTCCTACCGAAATATCTACAAAGGCAAAAACGAATTGTTCACCTCAAACGAACCTGCCAAACGTAAAATGGGGATTTCCAATATGGCTGCGCAGCTTCCATCCTGCAATAACTCAAATTTACAGTTGTAACAATTTTTCTTCCGGACTTTTGGATATCCGATGACGTTCGCATTTACGACGGGACGAGAAACTGGTGAAACGCGTTAAATATGTGCGTCGCCTCGTTGGCTGTTCAAAAGTGTACATTCGGAATATCCGGTATTTTTTTCACCGTCGCGCTTAAACCGCGAGATACGTTCGGTCGCGAATTTACCTTGCGCGCTCGCACCCACCGTAATTTTTCCGTCGACGAAGAGCCATGGCGACGCGTCGAACCGCGTTAAAAGAATTTCATTGCGTTCGATATGCACTCGGTATAACGTACGCGATCCGTGAATACATCAGCAAGTGTGGGTGTCTCTGTATACGTACGTAGACAGTAAAAAATGTAACTGGTCATTGAGTTAGCAGTTTCGTGGTAGACGTGTCCGGATGATTCTTCAGGCCTCTGTAGTGTTGGTTTCACGGGGGTCAACGTGACTCGACGACGCCAGAGCTTGGGGGCTGATGGTGGTTGATACTGATGGGGCGTTACACCGTAACTGTCCAACCTGATACGTTTTTATGGATTAGAGAATCCGGGGATTTATCATTTGATGGATCATGAATAGTGAGTGGAAAGAGATCGAGAATGGCAGGCGAAGAGATTGAGAGATGAGAAGCTGGAACGTTAAAGGGCTGGAGAAATGGAGATCTGGAGATATGAGGTGAAGAGAGATGAAGAGGTGAAGACCGAGAGGGAGAGAAAGAAAGAGAGGGTAGATCTAGAGATACGAATGA
The DNA here is from genome assembly GCA_030522765.1 of Ophioninae sp. B BG-2022a. Classification (NCBI taxonomy): domain Eukaryota; kingdom Metazoa; phylum Arthropoda; class Insecta; order Hymenoptera; family Ichneumonidae; species Ophioninae sp. B BG-2022a. The sequence goes on along the minus strand of JAPYZJ010001066.1, from coordinate 24,272 downwards.
GAGAGATGAAGAGGCAAAGCGAGAGGACCTGGAGATATGAATGAGAGAGATGAAGAACTGGAGATACGAGGTGCTGGAAAGATGAAGAACTGAAGGGACGACGAGTGGGAAAGATGAGGAAATGAAGAAATGAAAAGATGGATAGATGAAGGACTGAAAAGACCAGGAGCTAAAAAGAGGAAGTAAAGAAACTCGGAACTGGCAGATGAAGGACTGGAAAGCTGGAGCTGGAAAGATGACGAACTGAAGATGCGAGTAGCTGGAATGATAAAGAACTGGAAAGCTGGAAAACCGGACTTTGCAAAAAGGCCTTGGAAAGATGCCCTGAAGAGGTCCAGCTCGAGGTATGACGAGTCGGATAGAAGAATGAAAGAAATTGACTTGGATCGGCTGGAAAGACGAGGGTCTGAAGAAGGCAGAGTTTGAGATCTTGACAGACAGTATCATGAGCTAAAGGGACGAAGAGATCTGAAGATCTGGAGGGACGATGGAAACCATGAATATCTGAAGAAACATGAATGAAAAAGAGTTGCATTGACCCCCATTTTCCAGTCAGCCTAAAAATCTTCCAAATTCGCTTTCACCATGAAACCTTCCCAACCTAGATCTACCTTCATACCAGATCCCTCTTTCCCCGGAAAGTCTTCAAACACATTTCGACAAGCCTACGACCGATAAAAACATAATTTCGATTGTCGCCACATCCGTCGAGATCAGCAGTGCCAAGCAACCGGAAATCAAGCCCCGCCCCATTTCCCATTGATGGCTCTCATATATGAAGCACTGGTACAAATATGCCGGAAAAACAAAATTAAAAAAACTCTGCAAAACCCACCCTCGCAACTAAAGATCGTCGAATAGAAATAAAAATGGCGTCGATCGAGGCGGAGTTTTCAGAGGATCCGGGGTAGCAAGGGATGGTCTCGAAGTGGACGAACAGGACGGCCCGTGTTTGTTCACTTGTGAATCGGCTCTAATGGCAAAAGTATGTGAAATGATTGTGAATAGAGATTACATACGTGAAAAACAACGCGCCAGGCTCGTCCGGTTGGTCGTTGTGAGTCCGGTAGGAATCGTGCGGCGGTTCGTACCGTGAATCCAGGCGGATCGACTATTCCGAAAGAGGACGCTTTGTACACGTACAGAAACCACCGTGCCCGTGCACATAGATACGAAAGTAAAAAAAAAAAGAAAGAGAGAACAAAAAAATGATATTTCGAGTCCGCAGACGTCATTTTCGTAACCAGGACGTAGCTGTTTTCCAGGACAGTAGCCTAATGTACCCCAACGAATCGTAGATGTTGATGACAAGTTCGTCCTTGAAACGACCTTAATGATATGGAACACCGAAAGGTCATTTCGACGACATTGAGGTCCAGCCAATACAGACTATCGGGACAACCGGTTCAGGACGAAGCCTCGGAGTGTCCTTGAAATGACCTTACCCCGTGAATTTCCCATCAGGCAGCACCACGAGACCAGCGGGGAAAAAGCAACGACGCAGGAGAGTACGGGAAACCGTTAGAGCACGTAGATTTTTTACGTATAACGAGAGTGCAGGGAGAGGACATGGATTCGAAGCGAGGGACAAGGGGCGAGTCGACGCAGGCTTGGGGGGAGGTATGGGTGAGCGTTTCTGACCGATGCGAGAAGAGAGGGAGTGCGAGAGGACTGTGAGGAGGATCGTAGGTGGGAGAAGGTGAGGTTTGGAGGATGGACCGAATTCCGGTAGCCGGCGAGTAACGCGAGAGGAAAAGAGAAACGATGCGTGAGGGTACCCCGACGGTTAGTCGGAGGGAGTGACTGGTACCGTTGGGTGGACCACCACCCCTTTAACGTCGATTTTTCGGGAGATCGTTTTTTTTTTTATTTTTACTTTCTTTTCTTTTTTTTTCGCCCCCCCTCAACGACCCCTTCCAGCATCCTAGTTGAACGCGCGCGACGTAGCTCTCGCGCTACCCTGGATGAGCGAACACGGGGGAGGAACATCAATAATCTACAATCAAACTGCAGATAAAGCTACAATCGCCCTTTTGTGAAGGGGTTTCAATAAGAATCGAAGAGGGTCGACGAACCTCGGCCAGATATATATCGGGACTCTGTTCCTACTATGTCGATGCACTCTGGACTCAACCACCCCCCTTCGCTTTTTGTCTAATTTTTTTTTTCGCTTTTCTGACACCTCCATTTTTTTGCCGACCTGCGCACGCTACTGAGTGACATCGTTTTCTCTGGCAACCGATTTTTTTCGAAACTCTAGAGTGAGTTTATGGCTCCCTTTTGATCGATGGGGACAACCTCGGTCTATTCCCAAATGGTCCAGTGCAACGCTGAAAGTTCTTTCTTGAGGCTGTTTTCTTATCCAGGGTAAAGCTAGCTGAGGAAGGTTGGAGAACGATATTAGCAGTTAGCTGCTTAGCACTTTGTTAATAACAAAGTGCTAAGTTGGTTGATTAAAAATACTTTTGTAATTTTTTCAAACATGGCTTGTTGACGCGATCGAATGATGAAATTATGAGAGAATGAAATGTTTTCGAGAAGGAAATGGAGCCTGGTCTGAAAAAATCAGAGGAAGCTTTGATGAGATAAATAAGAATTTATCCCTTCTTTAGTAAGAATTAAGCGAATAAAACGATTTTTTATTGTACCATTTCCAAATGACCAACAAAGGGTGAAAAGTTATAGTATACTATGTGAGTGACATTTATCAAAATAAACTTTAACAACTTTCTTAAAATGAATGATTAATTTACTTTTTTTGCGATTATTATTATTTTATAAATGAAATTGTAAAAAATCGAATTTTTTGGGTAACTGGTTATCTCATTTTTCAATTAAAAAAAAATCGACGTTTTATTCTTACAAAAAATAGTATGGAATCATCGAAATTTCTAAATAGACTACATTTCCAAAAAAATATCGTTAAAATTATGCCAATCAAAAGAATTTTGACTGCTCTGTGTTTAAATGGTTTTTGAGTAAAATGACGTTTTTTCGCTGTGAGAAAATTTCGCTTTTCATGTGAATTTCCTCAACGTTCGAAACTCCTCATCTACTTCAGTCAAAATGAATAATAGGGGATGAAAGTACTTGTCTTTTTTTTACACAATTTAGAGCTTCGTTTTCCCTCTTCAAGTTTAATCATTTATCCTCTTTCCAAACTTTTTCAGGTGCGATCGAGTTGATGATTCTGTCTTTCATGCGCGTGAAAACCTCTCTCCTCATTTATGCACATCGGCTTCGTACTTTTAATAAATTATTTGGAAACGAAGCGACGGTTTTCCGAGGGAAAATGTTAGCTCCGTGGAAAAGGGTTCGAGGGTCGCGAGAACATCATTGGGAAAGGGGAGAACAATGAAGAGATTGCGAAAACCATGAAGAGTTTATCAGAGAGGAAAGAGAAGACGAAAGCCGTTGAACCTTCGGGATTACACGAGTTTGGGTCGAATCAAGAATCGGTAAATACCACTTATGCTTTACAAATTCAAATCCGAGCGAACTCTCGAAATATACTATGCGACACATGATTTTCCTGATTTTCCATCCCCGTCTGCAACCACGTAAATTCTGCTCTCATTAGAAATATGTAAATCTTTCAGGTCGAATCTAATCGTGTGAGTAGATATTTTTCTTGTCTGACAGCTCGTTAAGACTACATTTGCATTAAGTGTATTTTTTTTGCAGTTTGGTATTATTTAGTCGTTAAAGTATCGATATTAAAAATTCATATTAAAAAACCACCAAAAATCTTAATAATTTGTTATACCATAGTTATTGATGGAATAATAATACATAAATTGTTTCGGAATTTTTCACTAAAAAATATAGCCGTTAAAAAAATTTGAATTTAATACGGTGGCTTATGGGAAAACAGAGTCTGCAAACTTTAATGGGCACAAAATTAATGGAACTGAGTGGTCGAAAATTGGAAAATATTTTATGGTCAAGATTTTGAATAAATGAACGAACGGTCAGCTAAGTTTAAAATAAATAGACTGCGTTGTTGCGTTTGCTTGTCAATTTGTAAAATGGTCAAAGATTTGTTTTAACGATGAAGTGATCAACAATTATCGGAAATTCAACATATATTTCGCTTTATGGTAATTAATATTAATATTAATAATATTAATTTCCCTAATATTCCTAATATTAATATCCCTAATATTCCTAATATTAATAATATTAATATTCCTAATATTCCTAATATTAATATTCCTAATATTCCTAATATTAATAATATTAATATTCCTAATATTTATAATATTGATAATATTAATAATTAATTTATTATAGAAAATAATTAATAAAACTAATAAATTGAAAAATGAATTTCCGAGCAGTAGCCGATACTGTTATCGTGGCGTGCTAAGGGTGGAAAAAATCAGGCGAGCTATCATCGAGGTTCGAACGAGCGTGAAAACAGGCACTTTTTCTTTCGATCCTGAGTCGGAAAGTTTGAGGACGGTTCCCCCGGTTTGTCTTCGGATTTGGAGGGGGAGTTAAGGGGGATGTGAGAGTCGAGAGTGTATACGTGACGGAGGGTGACATCGACGCAGTGCAGGGGATGTTTTAAGCGAGGAAAAGGACCGCGGGGATCCAAGAGCGTGACAGCCAAGAACGGGAGGCCAAGATGAAGGGGGTGAGACGAAGAGGGAACGAGAGGGAGAGAGAAGAGATTGCGAGAGGGAGATAGCAACGGAAAGTCGACGAGACGATGAGCCAAGGGTGGTTTTCCCCCTATTTATATTCTAGCTAACCCTCCTCATCAACGGCGTTCATCTTTCCTATTAAAGTAGTAATTTAGCAGGAAATTAAGCCACGCACTCGCGTCTCTTCTCGTGAAGAGAAAGAGCTCCTTCATTCCGCGGTCTCTTTTCAACCCCCACCCCCTCCCGCCCCTCGCTTCTATTTCAAACCCCAACCAACCCCCGAGCTGTCTCTTCATCAAGTTTCTGCTCACACGCTTTCGTCCGCTGTCCTGCATCCCCCCAAATCTTTTGCCTTTCTTCCACCACCACCCTCCGAGCCTCCAACCTTAAAAAAGTCGATTTCGATCGGTTCTCCATTTACCTGTTTTTTTTTCAAATTTTCTTCAATTTTTCTTCAAGCAAGAAGATTTTGCGATTATCGTTTAGAAAAAGCCTCAAATCTTTAGCCTTTCTTCCATCCTCAACCTCCAACCCTCCAACCCCCCAAAAAGTCAATTTCAATCGGTTCTCCATTTTCCTTTTCTTTTTTTTCAATTTTTCTTCAAGCAAGAAGATTTTGCGATTATCGATTAGAAAATGCCTCAAATCCTTCCGCCTTTCTTTCACCCTTCATCCCCCAACCTTCCAACCCCAAAAAAGTAAATTGCAATCGGTTTTCCATTTTCCTTTTCTTTTTTTTCAATTTTTCTTCAAGCAAGAAGTTTTTGCGATTATCGTTTAAAAAATCCCCCAAATCCTTCCGCCTTTCTTCCACCCTTCATCCCCCAACCTTTCAACCCCAAAAAAGTCAATTTCAATCGGTTTTTCATTTTCCTTTCCATTTTCGTCAATTTTTCTTTAAGCAAAAAGATTTTGCGATTATCGTTTATAAAATGCCCCAAATCCTTCCACCCTTCATCCCCCAACCTTCCAACCCCAAAAAATTCAATTTCGATCGTTTCTCCAATTTCCTTGACTTTTTTTCAATTTTTCTTCAAGCAAGAAGATTTTGCGATTATCGTTTGGAAAATGCCGATTTTAATTAATTAATCCAATGATGAACTTTTGTTGGAAGCCGTACTGATTTTAAGCTGCAATGATGAGGTTCACGGTTAGAAGGGGTTGAAGCCGCGGGGATGAGATTGACTGCGAGGAACAAAGGAACACGAGAACGGGGTCCTGTGATCGTGCCGAGCGCACAATCGCTGTGTGAACACACGAGGGCTTTCATCGTATCCGATATAGAAATATATATCCACGCACCAAATGAATATATGTAAAAATTCTTTTTTTTTTTAAGGGGGAGGAAACGTCGAGGATATGCACGGACGAGCACAGCGTCCAACTTCATTCCCGTATATGAAGGGCTGTCAAAAATCTAATGAGAGGTGTGACTCCACATGTTCCCCAAAAAGCACCCGCTACTTGCGATTATTCGCGTTTTCAAATGGGGTTTTTTTGGACCCGTTAAGGGGGTAGTGTCATGGCAGGACTTTGAAAAAATTATTTGGAGGTTGGAGAAATTTAAGATATTGAAAAATCGACCATTCAAAAATACACCAAAAATCTTGATAATTTCAAAAATTATAGTTCTTGATTGAATAATAATACATTAATTATTTCATCATTTTTAATAAATAATTTAGCTGGTATAATTAATTAATAGAAATTTTTTAAAATGTGTTGTTAATTTATTAAACTTAATTTGACAGAAAAATTTGGAATTATTTTATTATTAATATGTAGAATCTAGCAATTGATTGAGCTGAATTTCAAATAAATAGACTGTGTTGTCGAAAATTGTTGGTTAATTTATAAAATAGGAATAAATAATTTTTAAATGAAATAATTAGCAATAATTGAAAAAAATCGAGATAAAGAAGTCAAATTAAAAAATCCATCTACAAATGGCGCTACAAATTTGTAGATTCAATTACGAAACGAGGATTTTCTCTTATCAAATCGCGAGGAGCTCAATACTTAAAATTAATTATTCATATTATAATTCGAACGTTTCCTTGATGCGTTTTTCGAAAATAATCCTCTTTCGTGAAAAAATCAATATTCCATTAGACAGAACTGCGGTCTGATCTCAGAACTCCACCGTTGTTCTACAAATCACTAGACAAAGAAGTCTCACTCTTGAATTGACAAAAAGCCTCCCAGGATCCCATAAATTTGTCGTTGAAAAAAAAAACGAGAGAAAAGGAGAGAAGAGATAAATAATACGTGCGCGTTTGGTCGATTGACGAGAGCACGTACGACGGGTCGCGTGCACGCGTTTGCCTCAATCTTCTCGAGCCCAAACGTGATCCCATGCTTGTGTGAGTATAACAATCCTTTGCCGTCACCGTATTGGTGGATTCGCGAAATCACCGCTGCTTCCTTTGTAAGCGCCCCATTTTACATCACAGCAGCACGCCACGCTCGTCATGGGGTCTCTATGGAATTTTCTGTCGACTTCTAAACAGGAGATTTCGGTTTGTAAGTGAAAGAGAGATTTTGAAGACCATCAAAGTTGAAGCCATCCTCAAGCCTATAGTCCTCATTCTCAACGTTTCCTTGATGTCCTCGAAATCATCCTTCTATCAATTCAAATATACTTCGATAAAAAAAAAACTGAACGAATTATTTATTAGAAATTATTTACACAAAATTCCGGAAATCAAGGATATGGAAACCAAACAAAACCAAATCAAATTCCGAAAATCAAGGTTATGGAACCAAAATAAAACCAAATCAAATTCCGGAAATCAAGGTTATGGAACCCAAACAAAACCAAATCAAATTCCGGAAATCGAGGATATGGAACCAAAACAAAACCAAATAAAATTCCGAAAATCAAGGATATGGAATCAAAACAAAACCAAATCAAATTCCGGAAATCAAGGATATGGAATCAAAACAAAACCAAATCAAATTCCGGAAATCGAGGATATGAAACCCAAACAAAACCAAATCAAATTCCGGAAATCAAGGATATGGAACCCAAACAAAACCAAATCAAATTCCGGAAATCAAGGTTATGGAATCCAAACAAAACCAAATCAAATTCCGGAAATCAAGGATCCGTGTCCAAAAAAGAAGTTAAACCATCTTTTAAGACAATCTTGTATTTAACCCAAACGATTTTGAACTTAACCCAAACAAACCCAGACAGAGGTCATTTGGGTTCGTTTGGGTTCATTCGGGCTGATATTGATGGTCATTTTTAACATAACAGAAATTTTGAAAATCAGCTTTGGATGAATCTGAGTACATCGAGATAGAGATTATTTCGAGGGTTATTCCAAAATTGCTGGAGTCGTTGTGGAAATATAAATATACCATTAATATGCAAGGAATGTATTTTTATGTACAAAAACCCTTCCTACATATGTATTTATTCCCCCCTGCCCCCATAAAATCCATAAAATCAATGGCGCGTATAAAAAATTGAGATACGTTTACGAAACAGTGCGATTTAGGACGATTCGTTTCGCGACCATTAACGTCTCTAATTTAGACGTTTAAATTCAGACTCTTAAATAATCGATTATTTAAAAAGTGTAAAATAATTCATTCGATCAAGATCAATGGTCCCTTAAATTTGTAATTTTCATACATCGAAATAAACGAATATTCTCGCATATATAACGAATCCAAATTTTAAAAAAATACATATATATATATATATATATATATATATATAAATATTATAAAAATATTAAATATACATAAATAAATTATTAATATATAAAAAATACGATATTCGATATTTACATATATTTATCTATGGTGTTTCGTATTTAAAAAAATGTATATATTATTTAAATGGTATATATGTATAGCCACGTACAATATATGGAATGATATGGATTTAGGCGGAGAGTGAGAGACAGAAAAGTGGTAAAGTATATGGGAGTGTAACGATGGTGAGTCGACGAGATGACGGGGTTATGTATAGGGGTGTGTGTGGGCTCCCAATAAAACAATGCTCCCACATCTGTCAGGCTCTTCTACCTTCCCGCTGGCTCCCTCCCAGCCTTCTTCGCCCCTCGAAACACCCCTTCGAGCCCCTAATTATCTCACCCCTTCGAAAATCCAGTATGCCTCCGCGCGGTACCCCCGTGTCTGCATTATGCGTCCGGACCACTTGGGCACGCACAGACCGTGTTCCACCGCACTTTGGAGGAGGCTTCGCCACGACCAGAGAGAAATGCGAAACCAAAAGGGAAATATATAATGATCAAGTAGTTGACGATGAAGAACAACGGTCAAAATGAGAGGAAAGCAATTGGCGCGCTTCGATTGTTGTACGCGAACCGAGCACGAGCTACTCACGAATTAATACCGAAGGGAACGCTCGTCGGATGATTTTTTTTTTTTTTTTCGATTGAATCATGATTTTTTCTTTTTTTCTTATTGGAAAGAAATTATTTTTTTTCTCTTCTTGGAAAGAAATTATTTTTTTTCTCTTCTTGGAAGGAAATTAATTTTTTTTTCTTCTTGGAAAGAAATTAATTTTTTTTTCTTCTTGGAAAGAAATTTATTTTTTTCTCTTTTTGGAAAAAAATTAATTTTTTCTCTTCTTGGAAAAAAATTTGAAAAATGAATGATTTTCTCTTCTTGAAGAAAATTTAAGAAATGAATTTTTTTCTCTTATTGAAAGATTATTTTTTCCCTTTTGGAAAAACCGTTAAGGCCTTTCATTTATTTTGTGGATTTTTTTTTTATTTTGTGGACGAGGTATTTACGTACTTATGGGAATTAAATCGATGGACATTAATTCAAGGGGTTGCGGAGGAATAAAATGTTACAGCTGAAAATAAATCTGTAATAATGTAATATCGCAAAAATAATGTAAAATAGTAATAACAAAAACTATAATAATGTGATAATACCATAATAATAATTAAATACACACTTTACAAGTTTTCCTTGTTACAAAAGCCATCATTTTTACGTTTTGACGATTTGACTCTGTTTAAATCTTGTTTAATTTCATAATGAAAGTTGGGCCTCAATGGATACGCCTTAAATACAAAAATCGAGTAAAAGTCAATAAAAAAAATTAATATAAAAAAAACAAATAAAAATGAAATCCAAATGAAATAAAATAAGAATGTAAATAAAATTGAATAAAAATAAGATAAAAAATTGAATCAAATTTAAAAAACACTAATCAAATATAAAAATGGTGAAACAAATTAGAAAATCAGTTTTTCGTCAATCACGTAATGATAATTTTTAATTGATTTGGCATTTCGTCGTTTTTTTTTAAATTTTTCCGCGGTCGTACTCGTCGACGTGCGTCGTTGAAAATGATTATCGGACGCGTATACACAACGGATCGAAGTATACGATAGAGCACGGCGGAATAAAATTACAGCTCAGCGATTGATTCTCGCGATGAGATGAGGTAGGGCTCTGCGTCACCCTACGAGGCCTCGCGCTGCCTCTCCACTCTCGACGCAGGGAAATTAACATAGTGTTTTTAATGCTGGGGATAATTGTAAGGGTGGAATTACACGAGGGTTGCGAAGCAGGCAAAGGCTCTCTTCGCGTTTCGTAATAGCAGAGATTCTCAACAGCAAAGAGAACCTTGATTATTCGATTGATTGCCTGCTTTAGAATACCATTATGCGATACTGTCAAAATCGATAAGCACATGGAAAATATATAATTAGCAACGGTGTATTGACGAGGTACGAAAATATCTTTCCCGGTACTAATTTATCATCCATCCATAATATTGCAGGCTCGCGATTTTCTCATTGATTAATTCTCACTTATATATCTTGATTATTAAAAAAAAATGCTATCAGTACCATTTTTCCAAATATTTTTTATTTTTGAATTCTTGAAGGAATTTTTAATGACAGTTATCAATTTTATAGAAAAATAAATTATATGTAAATGTTTAGATATATTCGTAATAAATAGAAATGTAATAAAATGAAGTAAACAATTGATGAAAAATATTTGGATATATTTGAATACGTTTAATAATATTCCAAAAATATTTCTGGTTTTTCATTTGATTCTCGTGTATATTTTATACTGTATTTAATTGTAGCTTATATTTATATTTCTCTTGAATTGTTTATAATCTGACAAAATGAACTTTTGTGAGCATGTGTTTTAAAAAATACATGAAAAAAATGTCCATTTTGTATTTGATACTAATTGATATTTAATATTATATATAATAATAATAATCATTTGTATGTCTAATAATATCTTATTTAATCGATTGAATATATAATTTACTGTTTTTCTCTGTGGCTTGCTATTTAATAGACGATTGAGCATTTTCATTTATTTTTTCATTTTCATCTACGTCCTCGCGATATATACTTTACGAAATTGCAATTAGCTCTCATTACGATAAGCGATACTTTTCGATACGATTACTAATCTCTAATATTTTATTTACTATTATTTACTAAATCGAATACAAAATTGAGTTTTTGTTTTTTCGACTCCACTTTATTTCCTCATCTTCATCTACGTCCTAGCAAAATTGAATTCACGAAATTTTAATTTGTTCCAATTACAATGAACAATTCTTTTTCATACGATTAATACGTTTTCTCTATATGTAAAATGAATTTTTTTTTTCATGCGTACGAACGTGTCCAGATATTTCGACATTTTTGGTAAAGTGGTTGGAGGTGACGTCACGAGGGGAGAAAATTCGTAAATCGTCGATATTTATAATAACAATATCGCGTAAGTTCGAAGAAGAACCACTGATCCAATTCCTGAGGTGACTCACAGGCCACTCGACGGTTCAAATGCGCGCGAACCCTCTCTCGATTCGACCGAGCTCAACCGTACTGGTTACGTGAACCGCGAAAACTGTTTTCATTATTGTGGTTCAATCTGCCCGAAAAAAATCGATAACTCGCGATGAATCCAATTATTTCGAATATTCTCTTGGTTTTTTTTTTATTATTTTTTTTTATTCATTATTTTTGTTTCTCGTTATCGCGACTTCACTTGTGGCACGTAACCTTTCGGGTCCCGATCGTTGTTACAGCAAGCTGAATTCCGTATTCTCTCTCTCTCTCTCTCTCTCTCTCTTTTTCTCTTTCTCTCTCTTCGTCTCCCTCTGGCATTCTCTGATGTACGGATGCACGTAAAAGCTATTTGGCTCCGGATTAACGAGCGTTCGCAAAAGAGGGAAAAAGAATCGCATTGGAAAATGGAATTGTTTGAAAAAAAAAAAAAAACATTACGTGTACAGTAATGAGAGGCACATACGGAACAGCGATCCGAGCGAGAGACAGTAGCAGTCGATGTCAAAAAAAGAAAAACAGAACCGGGCACACTGCTCAAAATCGAAGAGCGAAAACATTTTTGCCAAAAAAATAAAATTCCTACGCAACCAAATTTCAGTAAAAAGAAATTCCGTTTTTTCGTTGCTTTCGTTTTTATTAAATATTATTTCAGCATTTTTCGTACTTGAAAAAGCTTTGAGAAGACAAAAAAACGAGTAAACATTCCAAAAACTTAAAAAAAGGAAAACTGTTTTGCTGTAACGATAGTAATAGTGACAAATAAAAATAATTCGATTTGAAAAGCGTTAAATGTTAAATGTAAAATAAAATAGAAATAAAAATAAAATAAAAAACATGTTGAATGTAAAATAAAATAAAAATAAAAATAAAATAAAAAATATGTTCAATGTAAAATAAAATAGAAATAAAAATAAAATAAAAAATATGTTAAATGTAAAAAAAGTAATTATTCGACTCACTTCTCAGAAGGCACTGTTTCCTAAAAAAATCCTCGTTTTCGACAGCACTTCTCAAAAACTTATTTTTTTTTCGTCCGTTTAGACGGTAAAACAGTCGAGGCCAGTGTACGTAAAATTTTATTCCAAGATCCATGAAACTCGGGATTTCATACAGGGTGCATTTATGCGTTCTCGGTTATGCAGATCGTCGGGATGACGTCGAATTAAGCGAGACGCAGAGGGCATTCCGAGTCGGGAGGGAGGGAAGCGAGGAGGTGAATGGAGAAACGACCGGTTCGGTGGGATCGACGATGGAGGTGGAAACGTCGACGAGCCCCCTGGGTTTTTTACAACGTGTACCCACACATGTGCCCTGAACTCTGTTCGCTGAGACAAAAAGTGCTCGCACGCATGCACACATGCGATTCTGAAAAAAAGGATCGAAAAAAAAGAAAGAAAAAAAAACAACAAAAAAAAAGAGAGAGAGAGAGAGAAAAAAACGGTAACGTGCCACCGTATCCAGTCGATGTAAGCCAGAAGCGTTATATTCATACGTTCGTTAGGTTTTGCAGCAGGTTTCAGATTACCGGACACAGCGAGTGCAGGGTGAGAGCCCTGAGCGTGAGGGAATAGAAACAGCATATCCAAGAGGGAAAGAGAGAGAAGAGAGAAAGGGAGACGTACGGAAGAGCAGGGGACTGTGAGAGCAGTAAATGTAAAAATATTGCTGAATTGGTACAGATAACGGTTTCATATGGGGACTCTCTTTTCCCATCTCTATCTCTCTCTCTCTCTCTCTCTCTTTACTCTTTCACCCTCGATCTCTCCGATGCACGCTACGCGAAAGTAACTTTGAAAAAAAATATATCTCAACTCGGCCGGTTTCGATACGAAAACGTTTGCATTTCGTCGCCCTGGAGTCCAGGCACCTTTTTTTCCATTTACGTGAACGAATTTTCACAATGTACGTCTCTATGTGTAGATACAAAACGAGGTAGGGCGTGACGGGGTGAGTTTCGGTGGCTCCCTGGTTGGGCTGTTGGTACTACGGTTTTCACTGCTGCATTGGCCTGCAGACATTCGTTCCACGACTGTAACGAGACTGGCAAATAATTTTTTTAGATATCCGGAAACGTCACGAATTGAAACTCGGGAAAAAGAAAGCCACCAGCCGACGTTCGAGGGCGAAACTGTGCGACGGGATGTACAGGAGGACGAAAACCTCACGTGGATTAGGCCATGAAAAAAGGAGGGAAATTTGAGAGAGGGTTCAAAAATAAGGTCGTTTTGGCTCATGGGGAATTTTTGTTTTTTTTTTTGGGGAGGGGGTGTGGAAGGAAAGCGTGAAAGAAGATAGATTGGAGTTGTCCAAGCTCGCTGTCAAATGTTACGTGGGAATAATAAAAAGTTACCTAGGCGACACGTTTTGAAAATTACGAAAATGGAAAACCGTGAAATGTTCATTTTTGAAAAGGAATCACGTTGATTGTCTGTTTCCAACAGGCGGATGAAGGCATGAGAAAATGTCAGTCTGACATTTTTAAGTGTGAAAATATTGTCGACTGTAACGCTGTCGAAATTTAAAGACAATGGGATTGATTAATTTCGAAATACGATTTAGTTTTCAACAAAACAAAGTTGAGAGAAAAGTTTAAAAAAAAGGATAACAAAAATCGCCTTCGTTCGATCAATCTTAGCAACATTGAAAAAATCTTTGTACAAACAAAAAATATAATCAAGCAAAAAATACTTACCTAGCTTACACGAAGATTTAAGCAACGATACTGAATTTACATTATTGATCGATGAATTCATTTCTATTTTAATCAACCGTCATTTTCGTTGAATTTTTAAAAATGTTTTATATTTATGCTTTTATATATTTTATATTTTGTGAATCAATTGATATTAATTTTTTTTATATGGATAATTAAATAAAGAATAATAAATCATTTGAAAATATTGAATCTGTTTTATGAAGATATGCATATATCGTGCAAAAAGATATTTCTCTTGAACTCCGTACACGTCCCTTAATTCGCGCGATTATTCCCGATAAGGGTGTTTGCACAGATCTAATGCTGATAAAGTTTCGGGGCATTGTTTTAATAACCCAACATCCGAAGGCTGCATAAACCTCGTCGAGTTTATGTTCCTTTCATCTAAACGAAATTTACGCTTTCCTTGCGCGAAAATTCGTCATGCGACGCTCTTAAGGCCAGCTGTTCGTCGGCAATGAAAACGGCATTTATAATGTTACGTTGATACAAAACTTGTATTTTACAGCCCCAAGATGTTTATTATAATTATCACGACTCGAAATCACTTTAAACGCTTTCGAATTGCACGCATTTTTGTACTTTCAACCACTATATTTCCGCCCCTATCCACCCCTTCAGAACCGGAAATAGCGCATTTTTTCGTATTTCCTATAAGCATTGCTCTCAAATTGGTTTCATTTGAATATCTCGATTAGAACTATGCGAAACCTCTGAAATCACACAAAGGGTGATTTCATACTTTTATAGTAGAAAAATGACTCGGAGTGTGATTTTATACTTTATTGTACTTTAATGTACTCGGATGGTGATTTTTTAAGGGCCGTCACTAACCCTCAAGCTTAAGGGTGATTTTCACCCCTTAAACCATTTTTACCGCGATAAAAAAAATACGTGTTTCTTAAATTTAATGAAAAATAACGTATCGAAAAATGAATGGAATCCAAAGAGATTGGGGTACCGGAAACGATTTTCTTTTAAGAATCTACACAGTGACTCCGACAAAATTAGAGATAAGTGGCAAAATTATTGATAAATCTTGATAATCATGTTGGACTGGAAAAAAGCTCTATAAATGTCGACGAACCGTCACGACATAATATCTGACGAGGAAACGTATAGGTCAGCGTGAGAACGCGCGATATTATAGGCCGGGGAGGAAAAGACTTGAGCTGCAAGGGTGGTAGAAAGTAAAGGTTGAAAACGTCGAGAACAAGCAACGGGCGTCAATGTGATATAGACTCCACGTGGCCATGTAAAAGCTTTGGGGGTCTACGAGAGACCATTTGGGCAAAACCCTCCATTGCTATTCAAAACATAAAAACCATTTAAAAATGTAATACCCGTGAAAGGTGAAGAGAAAGAGGGTTGGGGTGGGGGGATGAGAGAAAAAGGGGCAAGGGTGGGGGAAGGGAGGGAAAAATCGTGAGCGTAGGTGATCCAACGTGGTGACTCTGTAAGTAAAATATACTGCCCGGCGAAAAGCTTCGGTCAAATAATCGTGATTTATCGTCGTAAGAAATTCAACGACGGAAAAATCCTCCTCCCCCACTCTTTTTCTTTAGGTGAAAAAAAAACGAAAAAAACACGATCGTTCGTGTCGATTTTAAATTATTCGCAATTCTGCACATCGATCTTTTTCGATTATGTGTGTCAGGTTTTGATGTGACGAAACCCAAACAAACCCGAACTTTCCCCTTACTGGGTCACTTTTTGGTTATTTCCGTAACTATTTTGGGTCTGTTTGGGTTTGGGCTTACAAAATAATTCATTTCTCAATGGCCATTGGCTAGTTCGTAACCCTAATTGATGAGGATGAGGATCTTTGGTTGAACTTGATTTATCGAAAATTGAAAAACGAAAATTGGCAAGAAAATTGAAATGAAAGAATTTTATTGTTTTGTTATAGAGTTTTAAATCATACAATTGCATATTTTTGATTATTTAAATTAATGGTAATAATCGAAATCATAGAGAAGAATTTTGTAACTAAAAATAATTTAATAAATAATAAATAATTTGTATGAACGTTCAATTTAGAAAAATAAGTGGATAGTCATAAAATGACGTCATGAATTAAGACTGAATATCGTAGTACCACGTCCCTGTTACAAATAGTGAAGACGAGGGGGGTTGGAAATGTGACGTTGTCAATTCGACAGGTATTTGTACGTATGTACGAGCACGTACGGTGGATTTTCGTAACGCTAACGACGTTTGTAGACTCGTGGCGAAGAGGTCCGAGGACCGTTGGTTATTTTAACTCACCGATAATAATTATCGTACAAATTGTACCTTCGACGAATGTAAGTACTGCAGTGTGCTTAAATACACACAATCACACACACACATGTTTTATATCGATCGTGATTAATAACTTTTTGTTAAAGTTTCCGCACACTTCTCTTTCTTCTATATTTTCACCCTTGGTCTCTGGAAAGTCAAATATAATATTTTATTTCATAAGCTCGAAATAAATTAAAAAAATTGGTCGGTCGCAAGTAAGCTTGTAATTATATTTTTTAAACAATTATATTTTAAACGAACGAAAGGAAAGTAAATATATTTTTCAAACAAACTAAAGTAATATTATAACCATATTAAAAGAATTATAATTTTGAAATAAACGAAAGTAATATTATATTTATATTAAATTAATTATATTTTTTTAACAAACGAAAGAAAAAAATTAGAAAAAAAAATAATAAACACGAGAAAGATCGAAAAACATTTACAGTTTTTCAAGAAAAGCTTCAACATCGCGTGCGCTGAAACAAGCTCCACTTCAACGGGGCATCAAACCAGCAAAATGTTTCGCCATAAGTGCCGCACATTATTGGTTCCAAGTGAGGAAGGAAGTTAAGTCTACTAAGAATAGGCTGTGTAATGCAAACCTCATGAAAATTTACGCTCACTCGACTTCCCACCGTTTTCGTCTCTTTTATTATTCTTATATCGATTTTGTGATAAAGTAGCAGTGAATGTTTTATTTGCAACACTAGTAGAAAACTCAGAAAAATTCAGGACATGGATCACTTGAAAACTTAAAAAAAATGTACTTCTTTAAGCTTTCGAGCAATTATTCAAGTATACCCTCAATTGTTGGCTCAGGATACTGAATAATTTCGTGAAATTACAATATTATTATTATTAACAGAATTGTCCATTTTTATTAATATTGAAAATAATGACACACCAATATTAATATTAATAATTAAAATTAAAAAATAATAGACACTTTTCCTCCAAAAATAAAAAACACAAAACTTTATTATTTTTTTCATTTATCATAAATCCATAAAATTATACTCAAATTATTCTCATCGTTAAGTATATGGAATAATTAATTTTTTAAAATACTTTTTAAACTAAATAACAAAAATGCTACATAAATTAATAAACAAAAGCTATACAATAAATTCTTAACAAACATTTCAAAGTAAAAACTCTTCACTTTTGAATACCCTTCACCAGATTATTCATAGTAGCTTCGTTTATTGATAATTTCCAATATCATTTTATATACAACTTTGTTAACATTATATATATTAACAAATAAATAAACAACGATTTTCCACTCACCATACTTATCCTTTTAAAGAGAGCTATTGTAAACAAGCCTAATTTCCCGTTCACTGTAGCTCTTAATTTAAACCCTCCGGAATCAATATTCCATGATTATAATTAGCCAGGACCTATCGGTCTCTCTGGACTCGAGAAAGAGGGAAAATGGACTTGTATCGTTCCTCTCTCTCTCTCTCTCTCCCTCTCTCTTTCATATCAATTCGGTTAATGGAAGTTCTCTGATAGCATAATTTTGTGATGTGTCATTAGCTTATGTTAGTCAAAACCCGTCCACCTAGAGCTTCCCAATACCAAACACGTGCATCTATATCGTATCAAGTTCGGTCTGTTTCATTAATTTACCCCTAATGAACCGTAATTATGTAAGCTCAAATATTGCTTAATTACACATCGCGTTGACACAATATATATGCTTTTAACGTTCGCCTCGAGGTGTGGCGTACTGTTTCAGAGAAGGATATAGATTAATACATAGAGAGAGAGAGAGAGAGAGAGAGAGAGAGAGAGAGAGAGAGAGAGAGAGACTTTTCCATGTACTCAGTTACGACCAGCATTGACTATGTATCCAACATACATCACTCGATAAACTCCATAATTCCAAAATATCCGGACGGATTCAACCACCTAATTTATTAATGTCATTGTTACAGAACATGGCAGTTCAAAATTTAAACCGAGTGGAAATTGAAACGCTACTCGAGAATCTTTTGACGATGACATTTTCGTCATAGTTTCTGTCAAACAGTGATAAAGCCTTGGATACATTTGGAATAAAAAACGAGAAAGAGCGACAAGGTAGAGGATGGGGAGGGGGGGGGGGTTTCGATTGACTGATTACCCGATACTTTTATCGTGTCCTAGTTGTGTCACTTATTGCCCAAAATAGGTAACAACCCATCTCTATTTTTAGTTCCCTCTTTTTGCTAAATAAAAGTCGTACTGATAAAGACGTGAAATATGGAGCCATAACCAATGAGAAGTATTTTCATACACTATTTTTTAAATAACGTACTGTATTTTCAATTTTTAAGAATTGAATTTTTGAAATTCATAGAAGCAGCGAACAAAATAATATTGATTGGAAAATTATTGATTTATGAATTTCTGGGTTGGTTCTCTTGACGATTCAAGTTGAATCATCAAGATTGGTAAAAATAAACAAAAAGTTATATACGAAATCAAGTGGAAAGGACTGAAATCCAAATTTCACAAAATCAAGTATATTTCAGATTAGGTATAATGTAAAAGAGGCATGTGAAGAGAATTTGGAATTTTTGGAATTATATAAGCTTGTAGAAAGTTTATTTTTCTGACGCGTGAAGCTCGTGAAGAATTCCAGCCTTCAGCCCTTTCCCAATAATTATAAATAAATGTTAGAAAATTAATAAATACAGAAAATTAGTCCAGCAGTTGGATAATGTGGCACAGATCGTGACACGAATTATGAATTCATATTTAGAAGCTGAATGATTTCAAACTGATAATGTACTATCAAGATCTGTACGAGAATTCATCAACAACCAATAAAACAATATTTATTTAACTTTCGGTCTATATCATCCGAAATTTTCAATTCCGATTTGCAATACTGAAATCGTTAGAACTATCATAATGAACCATTGAAAACTCAACTTTACTAATTGCACACCTGTCAACGATCATCAATAAAAACAAAATGAAGCAAAACACTATCAATTCAAATAAAATCGTATCTTCATACAAAATGGAACGAAAAATGAAGGCGATGCAAAATCAATCGAGAAAAAAATCGAAAATAGCAAAAGTATGGGTCAACAAAAAAATTAAACTGGATAAAAATAAAAAAAAATTAAACTGGATAAAAATTAAAAAAAATTCAATTAGATGAAAACCCAAAAAAATTAAACTGGATAAAAACCCAAAAAAATTAAACTAGATAGAGACCCAAATTAAACCCACAATAAACTAGCTAAACATCCAAAAAATTAAACTAGATAAAGACCCAAAAAAAATCAACTAGATAAAGACCCAAAAAAAATCAACTAGATAAAGACCCGAAAAAATTAAACTAGATAAACACTAGATTACTTACAGAGTAAAAGAGCCTAAAAAAATCGACACTAATTGCTGTATAAGAATTGACGAAATCATGACGTTTATTCAGGATTACAATCGTACATGAAGATATATTATGGATAACTGTCAATCCATCAATTTGTCCTTTTCCTTTTCTTTTTGAAAAGCACCGACAGACATAAATTCACACATATCCATTCAGAGATCCCCACACATATAAATTTACCGTTCATGATATTGATAGAAAGCAGATTCATATATAACGATTAAATTCCATTAGGCGAAAGCGACGTGCGCGCATTAATCGTGACGTGAACGAGAGTACGGAATCACGCGTTTATACCCACGGGTAAAATTCAATATGATTATTCATCGGGCACTTGGGTTGAATGAGAGTACAATTCAATAACAGTGAATATAATTCAAAATTTCGTTCATCATCGTGGTTAACTCTGACGCAACACTAGTTTTTTCATGTGTCTACTTTTGTATGTGTATGATGGTGTAGATATCGTATATCTCGTGAAAAATCTCAACGGCGTGTACTTTGGAGCGAATATATCGTTGCATCGATTGACGGAATAAAAGGCCTGTATAACGAGCCACCCTAATTGTTGCCACGCAGTTCATCTCGTATAAATCGGCGCTTATACATATACCCGGGCAATCGAGATAAAAGCTATCGGAGGAATAATTACGAAGACCCGAGGAGGCATATTTATCAACGGTTATTTCGAAACGTCGATTATCAAAATGAGGGGAAGTATTTTGTTACGTCGTCAAAAACCGAAACGAGAAAACTCCCTCAAAGAAACATTCATTTTTCCCATTTAATTGGGTACGTTAGGGACATCAATGACGACATCAATGATTTGATGATTAGATCAAAATTTTATTGATCCTCCACCTGAAGGCTTGAAATTGGGCCAATTTTTACTGTTTGCTTAAATTCCGTGGAAAGATGCTAAATGGTTTGATGGTTATGAATTTCCTAGTCCCATTAGTGTACAGACATTTTTTTTTTGGCCTGATATCGATTAGGCAAACTTGGTAAAATCATCTGGTGATCATGAGTTTCCTAGTTTTATCCTTGTAGAGTCTTTGTTTCTACATTATCATTATTGTTTATCCCAGATCAGGATTTTTCATGAAGATTCTGGAATTGGACAATTTTGACGTTTTTCGAAATTTTTTTTGACCTTCAATTCAAGGTCTTTTGGTCCTTGTGGATTTTGCAGACCAAAGTATTTGTCCAGGCCTTAATTATGTATTATTATTGTCCCAGACGATTTATATATCATTATTATTTATGCTAGATAATTAATTACTATTATTCATGCAAGATTTTCCATTTATTATTATTATTATTATTATTATTATTATTATTATTCACCTCTGATTATTTATGTATTATAAATATTTCTTTAAAATATTTTTTTTAAAACGTCTGTCATATCAAGAGTTCCAGTTGGTGAGTTCGCCAGAGCCCGAATTTATCGATCATTAAGGGGTTGTTCAGAACGAAAATCGTCTAAATCCAAAAAAAACCGAGGAGAATAAAAATGCCTGATTAAGTTATTCATTAAAACGGTACAACCCGTGTACGTCCATTACAAAGTCAGTTTCATAACAGCGTTTCATACAGATTTGTATTTTTTTATTTTTTTTTTCAAAATCCATACCTTTTTCACCATTTCTTTGTTTTCGAGGCTGCGAATTTGTCGCCATCTCGCGCGGGTCGTCTCCATCGTCGAAACGGATAGTTTGATGGAACGTTGAATGGAAGCTCTGCCGGTGTCCGGGGACTTGGTCGAAACGGGTTTCTCTACTCGTGTACGTAATTTGATGAACGAGAGAGAGAGAGAGAGAGAGAAAGAGAGAGAGAGAGAAAGAGGCAAAAGGGTTGAAGATAAGGACAGATATACATCGTTGAATCCCTGGTATTGGGCGTTTGCGCAATTCGAGTCCCCGGATCACACTTGCATTCGTGACGGGGCCTTGTTGCTTCCGATGAGATCCGGCCATGACGTTTTTTTTTTTTCTTCCAGCCAACGTGTTTCGTCACTACTATACTGCAATAGAACACCATTGGGTATGCTTTGACAGGGAAAAAGGGAGGGAAGGGTTGGAGGGGTGATGAATGAGGGGTTGGTTGGAGGTTGGTTGGAGGTTGGTTGGAGGTTGGGTTTCGATCGAAAGGTTCGATATTGGTGAGGAAATGGAGAGGAATCGATCGTGGAAGCAGGGAAAGGAAGCTTGAAGCACCTGACTGTAATTAGTGAGAGAACGTATCGTAATTAGAGAAAATGCCACGTTTAATTGGTAATTGAGTTTCTGGCCGAACGCGAAATCTAATTTTAATCACCTAATTACGTGACTACAAGCTCTCGAGGACAGTTATATATAAATCTAAAGGTGTGCTGGTTTGGGTTCTCCATGGGTGAAATCCACTGTTACGTTTTCAACGATAATCGCTGTATAAGTATGTACGCCCCTCTCCAACCTTCACCACTTTGCCATCCCCTTAAGAGTCGTAACAGATGACGCGTCTGAGTACTCCATGTAGTTTTACACTTTCAGAGGCAATCCTCGTTATTCCTAATTCGAAAGTAATTTCAACGTAGTGACAAACTTGCTTGAAGAGATCCGATCAAGTTTTTCACTGCTAATTCATTTTACTACCCCCTTCATCGATCGTTTTCTTATTCCCTTGAAGATTCTCGAGACTCCAAGTGCCTTTTTATCCAATTATCGTGACACGTTATACGATGCGATTAAACGTAATGTGATGTGTGACGTACCGTCAGTATTCAAGCTACTCCATTGTCACGTGTGAGGAAATACCTTTTTTTTGATAATTTTTTCATTATTTTATTAATGGCTTTATTCGATGATTTCATTGTTTATGAAATTTCGTCCAATATACTTCCTCACGTTTAAGGAACCTTTTTTGACAATTTTTTCATTATTTTATTAATGGCTTTATTTTATGATTTGAAGTAATCCCGAGAAAGTTTATATTAAAAATGATATTTTTATAATTACTTACTTCTCCCTAGTTAAAACTAGGATAACTTCTGCTTAGTTAAAACTGGTATAATTTCTTCCTAACTAGAACTAAAATTATTTCTCCCTATCTGGACCAAGAATTACTTTTTCCTTGTTCAACCTAGAATCACTTTCCCCAAGAATTCAAACTAGAATTATTTCTCCCCAGTTAAATCTAGTTAAAACTAAACAAAAATTTAATAAAAATGCAATCTTTAACACATTTTCTCTACCAAGAACTGAGTCAATTTTACTCACCTCGTTTGGGTTTGTTTGGGTTTCAATTTCACTATCAAGGACTGTGTCAATTTTACTCACCTTGTTTGAGTTTGTTTGGGTTTCAATTTCTCTATTAAGAACTGAGTCAATTTTACTCACCTTGTTTAGGGTTGGTTTCGGATTGGCTGAAAGCTTGAATATCTCAAGTAGATCAGATTTTATCGTTTAACCAATATCAGCTTTACTCGAGTCAGGATTCTAGGGCTGAAATTTTAACTGCTTTTTATCGCGTACTACTATTATTGCAACAAATTTTATTTCTTAGTAACTATTTTTTCCCAGTTCTAAAAAATTCTTGCCTGCGTTCGTCCGGTTGAAAAATTCCATCCCCAAATGCTCGAGGAAACAAAACTTCCTGTAATCACCAACAATAAAGGTAAATTTAAAATGGCCGTCTATCAGCGCATGGTCGATTATTATCGAAGCACTAGAACAACCAGAATATTGTCTTCAGGGCACGCGTGGGGTTTGCCAACCCTGGCGTTAATTATCCTCGTTATTGGCCCAACTATGATCCATAATTTAACATGTTTTTCCACTGTTATTTGTGAAAGGGTAACACAGGAAATACGAGTTTGTATTTAGCAATTATCCTTCTCTTCCCTGCCTTTCCACCCCCCTCCCTTCGACTTCCTCCTCCTCCCTCGAGAGCCTAATTTTCTACGCGGAGTTTCTCAGCACGAAATTAATTATTGGAACGTATACGACGTCCATGTCGATATGGCAATAGCCAGGAAACGAAAAATACATTTAACCTTATTTCTGTTAAAAGACCGATTTGAAAACAAATTTACGTTATTCTAAGATGGTTTAAAGCATTTTCTGGCAGTTCATCTATCAACATTTTTTTTTTATTAAAATACCGATTTAAGAATAAACCTACGATATTTTAAAAAGTTTCAAAGTATTTTCTGGCATCTAATTAATCGAAAATTGATTTTATATAAAAAATAAATAGCAAGCACTTTCACTACGTAATATATAAGTATATTTATGTATGTGGACATGAAAATCCATGTTATACAGGGTGTCCCAGCTAAGAATGTCATCCTTGAAATGGGAGGTAGGGGGTGAAATTCTAAGACGATTGATATAAGCATGTATGGGTCCCAGATC
>JAPYZJ010001065.1:0-31499 GCA_030522765.1 Ophioninae sp. B BG-2022a | reverse complement strand
CGCCCCCCCCCCCCCTCCCCTCGTGACGTGGATTTCGCCTTGATCGTCTTCCACGTCCCCATATAACGTTATAGCTTCGCCCTTAATTTTCGCACGATGGCCTTCCCCCCTCCTGCCTCCTCGCCACTTCTCGCGCCGATTGCAGCGCATCAAGTAATCTGCAGCCTCCGTACTTAGGCTCAATCAATTTGGTTGTTCATCTTGGGCCTACAGCCGATTTAAAAATTCTTTATGGGACTATGCTTACGTGAGGCAAACCCTCGGAAGATTCATGACCCCTTGAGGCGGCACACTCGAGTTGATGACGATAAAAAATAGGTGAATTTTCGTAATGATTGTGTCAACAACTGTTCATTAGATTTTAGGTTGAATTATTCCGTTTTTGAGTTTGGGAGAAATGGACTTATCGGATCGTTGCTTAATGTCGGTTTGTGGTGTATTACGAGTTTTTCTGTAGCGCCAGCTGTATTTAATACGATATTAAGTAGTCGGAATATTTCGTCAGTGAAAAACCTTTGGCCATCTAGCAACAAAAATGGCACAACAGTGATTTGAAATTTTCATCGCCGCAAACACGTACTTCTCGTGGGAAAGATTGACTTACGTTCAAATTATTGATGTTCTTTGTTATTTCGAATCAACATTTGTTTGACTTAATAAATGTATAAGGTTCGTAAAAATAGCGATATGCTTAATCGAAGATTATTTCATAAATATTGATTTTTTAACAATTATTATATAGTTAATTAAAATAATTTACATGTAATAATTATGTTATATTAATAACTTGGTGGATAATATAACATAAACATATTGCATATTGCATAGATGAAACAATAAACGTTTTTCTTTATTTTATATAAAAAAAACAGTCTCTAATATAGGATATAAGGAAAATTGAATATAGGCGCTGATATCGGATATTTTATTACAGGCAATATTTTTTAAAAGCTTTTTTTGCGATAAAACTTGTTTAACCTTGAATCGTCCGGGAATTCAGATACGAAGATATATTCGTAATCCAGAGAACATCTTAAATTCTGCGTGTTCTGTGTCTCTATACGTCTATGTACAAATTTATGTATCGACCCCATCAAAGCCTCTCATAGATGCTATCTTCTCAATCTACTGTAGATCTTTATGGATGCGTTTCAAAATATACAGCCAAATGCGAACGTCTCAATTTTCCATGAGTAAATGTCACGTGAACGAATTACCTGATTCTCTCTTAAATAAACCGAGTTTACTGTTATGACTACCAATTTGTTGGGAGGATTACGATCTTGACTGCGCGAAACTCCCATGGAAACAGCCGTGTGCAAAATATTTCGAAATTTAATTTCCTCGTAGTATACATTTAATAAAATTTTTTTTTTTCACATTAATATGCATATTCAACATTTGAGAAACCGTTTGGTGAGCAAAGAGAATATTCATGATCAATCCGAAATATTCTTAAATTAATTTATACGTTTTATTTTCGATACATCTGGATCACAGGTTCGACTGCCAAATTATTTTAAATACAGTGATGGAAGTCTGGTGATTTTGAAATGACCCAATCATGAATCCAACTTTTCAATCCTTAACCTTTCCTAATCATATAATCTGGCTGATAAAATATAAGAAAAATATGGGGTACGGTGACCCGAGCCATATTTAAACAATTGCCACATTGACCCTATCCTCCCAAATGACTAACAAGAATTCAGGATATTAGGTTGAACATTCTAGAATGTACGATACTCGTTGGTATAATTTAATCGACCTCCAAAATGGCGCAGAAAAATCAGAGAGTGCTCGATTAGTGCAAAAGCCCTTTCTTACCAAAAAAAATCATAACTCTTCCAATTGTCAATACTTTTTCATCAAATTTTAACGTGGTATTCTTGAGATTCGATAGTTCGAGGGAAAAAATAGTTACATAACGAGAATTTCGAAAAAGGTATTTATTCTTACATGTGAAGAGGGTCCACTTCGAAGTGAAATAAAGTACGACATAAAAATTAATAATAATAATAAAAATAATAATAATTGACAATTAATCATAATTATTATATATAATTTATAATAATATATTATTATTAATAATAATAATTAATAATTCCAGTTGAAGCAAAAGACGGTAACGAACTAAAAATTGCGGATATCATGTAAAGTTGCAATTGGGCTCATTTTGACCCCGGGTGACCGCGGAGGATTAACGAAAACTGCTGGGGCTCCAAAAGAAGTTTAAATTGCGGAAGAAACCGATGATTGGATACCCGATATATGAACCGACCATTTTTTATGAATATCGCTGGATATGCTGCTACCGATACGTATACCAGCAAGCATCACTCAATACAATCGCATATATCAGCGATACGATCGAAGGAAAGATAGAATTAGAGAGGAAGGTGAGCGAGAATAGTGTTGCGAAACTCTCGTTGAGTCGGCAACCCCACTTGATATTTTAGTACATTCCGATTAAAGATATAAACTACGATTTCCTGCGAGCAAAAAGGGGACGGATGTGAAGCAAAAACCGTTATGATAAAATAGACCATTCGCGGAATCCGAGCATATCTACGTACCTTCGCAATGTACACATGAATATTACCTTCGCTTATATGAATACTGTTTACATATATATATATACATAGTCTGTAGAAGTTCGCCGGAAACGAAGGTTTCATTACCCCAAAACTCGGATATTTGTTTCTCCGAGTTAGAAAGCAATTATGAACCACGGATGTAATTATTGAAAGTAAGGGGTATCCCTCTAGGCATTCAGAAATAAACGAATTTTTAATTTTTTTTTTCCTGCTAAAACTATTTCTTTATTATTTAATGATTTATTTATTTACGATTTTATTGATATTCTTCTTTCATTATTACAAATTACTCACTGAATAATTACGTTTTCACAATTAATCAATTTTTTATCGTGAAACGAATATTTATGCTATAAACGTTAAATTATAGAACGATCGTTGCTCGTGCTAACGTATTACGAGGTTTTCATATCGGAGGTCAGAGTTTTGCCTCGACACGTAAACTCGAAAATTTGGTGAAATATTTGTTAATCAATTGTTTGAACTATTGGAAAATAATTATCAGGGCTCATTTATTAATATTAAAAATACTTACACAATTTTTATGGGGAATTTATTTGCACCAATTTTTCATTTTTTACCAAATGGCATTCACGACTGGTAGTATATCGTCTAAGGATCTCAAATCTAAACCATAAAACTGTGGGTTCTCTTGGTATAGATGATATCTTAAAAGGGATCGTGAAAACAAATTTCTCATATACGTTTATTCTGGTGAATGGTTCAATAATGATATCGAGCATGGGATCATATTGGTGTATCCTACCAGAAAGTGCAACACGAATGCATCACATCGTATTCGTATACGGATTTCGATTTAATCTTGGACCCCTGGCGGGCTGCCAGAGGTCCAAGCTTTAATGCTCTTGCGAAACTGTTTATTTCTTGAAGCCAACAGTACCGAAATAATTGTCTGAAAAAAAAAACACACCGGATTCCACGTTCTTGTCTACTCAGATATTTAGCAAAAACCGCTGCATAATAATAATCATCGTACGAAAAAAACCTTAGAAAATAGATTATTATTAAAAAAGAAAATGAGCGAATTAAAAAAGGAAATAAGCGAATAACTTATCTAGCAATTTTAAAAAAGTGCCTACGAAAAAGTACTTTTTATCGAACCAGATCAGTGGACAATTTTTCAATCAAGTAATTTACAAAAATTACCAATGTTTCAAGGTCACTGCACTTGCCGAAATTCGTACAAAAAAATCAACCTTCGAGACAACGTTTTTATGTGATATAAATAGATGGAGTAGTCCATTGGGTTATTATATTGTGCAAACAGCGAATTGTTGGATAGATATATGGATAAATACTGGCTGGGAAAATTAGTGCATCCCTCCAACTCCTTTTCCAGAAACAAATCGATATTTTGGATCTTGTCATATGACTTTAGAAGAACGTAATTGCATATTATGTATATTTGTAATCCAGCGAAATCTAAGTCTGCCATTAGTGCTAATTATTAATAATCAACGTAAAAGTTTGTAAACAGTACTTAATTGTCAGTTGATAGTTATCTTCGTTAGGGTACTTTGGTATAATTACAATTAGTGATAACAACGACTTAGTACTTCAGTATGAACTATTCAGTTAAGTTAACTCATGACTTCGGTACTCAGTACTCGGTTACGTCAACTTAGTATGTCAGTACTTAATACATAGGTAACTCAACTCAGTACTTTAGTACTGAGTACTCAGTTCGGTTATTTAAGTACTCAGGTAAGTTAGTTTAGTGGCTCAGTATTAAGTACTCACTGTTAAGGACTTCATTGAGTCAGCTTAGCACTTCAGTAGTACTTACTTGAATTAACTTAGTTCTAAATACTTACTTGAATTCCAGTTCTAAGTACTTATTTGAATACTAGCTCTAAGCACTTACTTGAATTCCAGCTCTAAGTACTTACTTGAATTCTAGCTCTAAGTACTTACTGAATTATAGCTCTAAGTACTTACTTGAATTCTAGTTCTAAGTACTTGAATTCTAGCTCTAAGTATTTACTTGAATTCCAGTTCTAAGTACTTGAATTATAATTCTAAGTACTTGAATTATAATTCTAAGTACTTGAATACTAATTCTAAGTACTTAAATTCTAATGCTAAGTACTTGAATTCTAATGCTAAGTACTTGAATTCTAATTCTAAGTACTTACTTGAACTAACTTGATTCTAAGTACTTAGAACTCAGAACTAATTACTTATCCAGTAATTAGTTCTTTCGTAGTTAAATACTTAACTTCGTCAATTACTGGCAAATGGATTGCAACATTTTTTGCACAAGTAGCTTGAACAACGAAAGGTTGAAACTTCAAAACTAATTTTTCACAGCCGTTTCACGATCATATTACGCGACGATACAGCCACTCGAAAATAACAAACTTTTCGACATGTAGGTATACCAGTTTTCTAATTTCGCACATTGGTGTACCATAACATCAGCTAATGGGGCGCTATATTACGACCAAGTCCATACAACGTTAATCGACTTTCAAACAGAATTTTTATTACGAAAAAAACGTCAGCCTCATGTTCGACGGGAAGAATTGAAAAAAAAAATCAGTCGAGTGTGCGTGTACGCGTGTTTGTAGCCGTGGAAAAAAAAAACGTTAAGTGACTTAGACCTGGTGTCTCGTTTACCTGAAGTCCGAACTCTCCGCTCGCCGCGGGAGCCCGCAGATTCAAGGATAGCCCTGGACGGCTCACGTCATAATAAAATTAAATTCCATATCTCGAATCAGGGAACGCGATAGCTACCGCTCCGCGGCGAGACCTCCCTTCCTTCGACCGACGCTCTTATTGTGGCAAAACACGCCGTGTGTTGCCCTCTCGAATACTTTTGATTCATGGACAGCTCGTAAGATATGCGGTGTTCGATATTCGGTGAAGACCATCCGTACTTCGAGGTTTGGCAGGACCGAATACTTCGGATGCTTTCGGTACAGTCGAAACTCGCGTACAGTCTTGCCGGTTAGGAGTGCGCATTTTTTTCTCTCAATCCTTGCAAAAGCGTTAAATAAAAATGTAATTAACTCTTTAATTCTCACGTCCAAAGTAATGAAATTTTGTAATTTTAGTTTAATGATCAAGTAAATATGTGTTAATTGAAAAGGAAAAATAAGAAAAAAACATCGAAAAATCACCCCCCTCCCGATTTATAGGGGAGGGGGGTGATTTTTAATATCATAAAATTATCAGTTATTTTTTCGAGTAAATATGTGTCAAGTATAGGTTGCATATATAACTAAAGCATAATAATTAAAAAAAAACGATACTTACGATCTAGACATTTTTATAGCACTTTTTATCACGGTAGGTAGCACAAACTGAATTTCTTTCCAATTGCCGCGAAATAACCTAGTGACATTGACAACTGATTAGTGATCTGTGTTGCCTCATAGAAAAAATAAAAAGTAGTATTCAATGCCATTACTAAGTATTAGAAAAAAAAATAAAAATATATTCAACTATGGTATAAAATCACGACTAAATATATGTCATCTACAGGTGACACTGGGAATTGAAGAGTTAAACAAAAGCCAGTAATTATTTTGAAGCACCTATCGTTTAGCAATTTAGAAAAACAAACATTGTTTTTGAAGCAATGCAGTCAATTCTGACAGTAAATGAAAACGTACAGTGATTAAAATGAGAAGACTTGATCCAATATGGCGTAATATGGAGCCCAGCAGAGTTGGTAAGAGTAACATAGTTAATAAATTTCTGATTAATTGAATTATTATCTCGTATTATATTATATGTAATTTCGCATAGTAAATTAAATGAAATTATCGTTTTAGAATTGTAGTTTTGTATAACTAGCACTTCCACTATCCTTTTGCTATATGTTGGTAAAAGGTGTAGTTGGAGGATCGTTGGAATTGTATAAATACAGTAAAAAGCTAAAAGCCTCTTTAAAGGCTTTTAGCTTTTCCAACTTGTTTACAGATTTTCACAACACGTACATTGAAACTATAACTACAATTTCCTGCATACTTTTCTAGAACTTGTATTTGTGGTTCTTTAAAACAAACCCAAACAAACTTTAATTTTCCATAACCAGAACTCCTGAAATTCCCTAAATAAGAGTACTTTTCAGAGGAACGTATTTCGTGGATTGTAGGATTTCCCTCAACTAGAATTCGGACAATGCTACCAACAAACCCAAACGAATACAACTCCTAGCAGAGTTGTAGTTGGACAATTCCAAGATAAGTGGAGGATTGTGGGACTGTCGTAATCAGTACGAACTATTCCTATCGGAGTTGTAGTTATATGACTATGGGACATGTAATGAGGTATTGCAGTTTTCCACATCCCTATATTGATGAATATCGAGAACAATCGGATGATCCATTTGTTCGACGTCGACTACACCGAAATTCTAAACTTATCAATTCATCCCTTATCCCCACCGCAGTTTTAAATCTACATAAACCCTAACGTTGGGTCGTTCGAGTTTTTCGCATATTTGGGGTTGGGTAGGAACCACGAACTTCGATCGATCAGAAGGCTCAAAATTCCGAAACTACAAATTTTCTAAAAGTAATGCCAGCAAAAGCACGAAATTTCTTTGGGTTTGTTTGGGTTCTTTAGTCTAATTTAAAATCCTTGATTTCAAACAAACCCAAACATTTACGAAATTTGTAGTTTCGAAATATTCAAATTCGGGATTTTGAGCCTTCTGGTCATTCGAAGTTCGGTTTTCCTACCCCACCATATTTCACTATTCCGAAACGTTCGAAAAAATGTGAAAAAATTCGTGAGCCTTTTTTGAATCCTTAACCAAATGAAAAAAATTGTCCGTAGCGTAAAAAAATAAACCAAAAAGTGAATGATAATTTTGTACAAAATACGAAGAAGCTCAGGCTTTGTACAGGTTATGAAACATTTCAAATCGGAACAAACGAGCCACCGTTTGGTTGTGAGGGTTAAGAAATACTCGACTGTACAAACGCCGTATGGTAGAAGCGCGAAAGGAATATTCGCACCGGTAAACTCTCGAGGGCGTTGGTCCGATCTTTGCACTCACGCACAACCCGCGTTTCCTCGCGTTTCGGACACGTTTTCGAGTCGCGATGGGAACCCAAAAAAGTTGAGGGATAAAAAGAAAAGAGAGGAGAAGAGAAAACTGTACAGCGTTAGCTGCTTCTGCCACGCAACTCGTTCACCATCGAGACGTTCAATGAAATTTGACCCTCGCGCCGAACTAAACACTAGCGGTTAACACGTATACATAAATATGTGTACAGCTCACTGTATATGTGCCCAAAAACAGCGCAATATATCTGTATATAGCCGATTGCCGTTTGGGATATCGTGCGGATGACTGCGTGAGTTTTATTCCACACAACAGGGATCGTCGAGCGTGCAACTTACTGCGCCACTCCTAACACGTGTCAACATGTCGTTCGACATAGATTCTTCAACGAGATAGGCAAGGAACCCGGTGTTTGGAAACCCAAACAAAAAAGGACAAAGCCTGAGGATCTCTTTAGTGACCGCGATGAACAATGCGCACGTGTGTTAGTGTTTTCTACGTATATGGAGGTCTTCTTGATGACAGAGTATTGTGGGACTTGTAAAAACAATAAATCGAGCCTCATCGAGTTAAAAATCCATTTTCTCAACGGCGGTTAATTTTCCAATGAAAAATCGATCACCAATGTTTGCAGAATTCATAGACCCAGAAGTTCATGCTTTTATTCGACGATTATATTTTATCCTTGGAAAAGAGCGAAATATTGGAACTCTCTCCCACTTACGTGCCACAGAGTATATCTTTCAAGTGTCCTTAAGGGCATGACGAACATCGACATAACCTCACAAATTTTCAAAATCCGTTTTCTCGGCGTCGATTAAGTTTACGGCGAAAAGTCGAGCTTCAGTTTTTGTAGAATTCATAGAGACAGAAATAGATGCTTGAATTTCACGATAAAAATGTTTCGTCCTTGAGAAGTTGCGATTTAAAAATTTCGACTATCTCTCTCGCACTCGTGTGTCACGTGGTACGTCTTCGACATTTCCTTAAAAGATAAGGATTAGGATTAAAAAAACCCTACCAGTCGGACAGGGTGTTTATCCAACTAATCATTAAATTAAAAAAACATTACGGAAACTCTTTACACTTATTAAACCAAAAAGTAGTCACTAAAAAAAATGGAGGACGCGCTCACTTGACCCGGATACAGATTTTCTATGTACAATATTTTTTTTTATAATTATTATGAGAGAGCTGGAGTTTTTGTCGATATTTCGTTTATAAAAATTGATATTGCCACGTGACTTGTTTCTCACTGTTTTTTTTTGTGCTGGATACGTAGAAACAGGTTATATTTTATCAATAACTATAAAACTATATCGGATGCCATAAAAACTCCAGTGAAAGTGTCAAATCTTTACTTCACACACACACACACACACTTTAAAATAAAAAGTTGACCTGAAAGTTACAAACTGTTTCAGGCCTCTGACTGAAACGGGATTTTCTAATCGAAAAGGAAATACAGCTTTAATGAAGAGCAGTGGAGACAAATGGATAAGTCGATTAAGCGTGGAATTCTCGATATGTATGCATGTATGCATGCTCCTACTGTGAAATGTATGGCTAAATGCAGAGGATCGGACGACTAAGAGTAATCGCGATATAGAGGAGTCACCGTTGATCGCACATCGCCTACATAAACATGAACCACGCAGCGTGTGTAGGATGCCATAAGTTATCGCAAAAAGACCGAAAGAGAAGTAAAGAAAGACGCGGAAAGGAAGAAAGAAAAAAGTCGAAAGGAATCAAAAGCAACAAAAAACAAACGTGGAAAAAAAAAGACAGAAACGAAGGGAGGGGGGAGGGAGAATGAGATGATCAGAGTACAGCTGTTGGTGCTATAGCGACCGTAATTATCGTTCCGTGACGATAAATAACTTCGAAGCGTCGCGAATAACTCTAACGAATCGTACATATATATATATGTATGTGTTACTTTTTTCGTATTCGCAGGCACTTCGTTCTCAACTTTTTGTACTGTTTTATTTCTGTTTTTATTTTGATATTTTTTTTTACTATTTGTTGCACGTACGATCGCCGATATGAAAAGGTGCAGAGTTGGATGGGAAACGATTTTTCTAAAGCTTTCGTTTTTATCGTGTACTAGACACCGAGATTCTGATATCGCGTTCATTTATATAAAGGCAAAGCAAAATTGAATGAAACGTATGCGGATAATTAACGAGGCTGAAATACATGTGATAATAAAAATTGCATTTCAATGATAAGGATTCAGTGAAGACCCCACTATGAATAAAATGATTAATACTCTATAATATATGAATTACAATTTTCAACGATATCAGAATTGGCTATGATATATGAATTCAAGATTCATTTTTTCAATCCCTTAAGTTATCACTGAATGGGTGAAAAATTCTAAAATAATTAATATATTATTATTCTATTAAAAACTATCGTTCCTCAAATTCACAAAAATTTTGGCGATTCTTTAAAAAAAAAAGGTTGTGATAGTTACGAATTTATTTTACAGTTTATTCAAAGATTAAAATCTTCTTCGAGAAAAATATCTCTTTAACGGCGATTTTGTAACTTGCAACGGAAATTCAACGGAGCGGGAACAGACAGAAGAAGATTTAATTAGTAAAGATAAATACGTCAAGATCCGAAAAAGTATACGTTGAAAATGAAAAAATGGAAAAGTCTAAAACAGCCCTTTTCACGAATAGCGACAGTAAATTCTATGGACGAAAAAAAAAAAAAATAGAAAACAGTGATAAAAAGTCCCTTTCGTTTTCGTCAACCGCAGTTGATGCAGAGTAGCAGAAAAACGTGAGTGAAGAGATGATAATCGGAAATTAGATCAGGCGGTAGCATTTAAAATGGGAATAATTCAGGACTCGGGAGGAAAACTAAGTGGTAGGACCAACAACAAAAATGGTTTTTCCATTCGTTGCATTTTAAACGTTTTCACGTAAAAAAGTAGTACACGTATCTGGCTAGATTCACTCGTGTATATCCTCATGTGTGCACGTGTGTAGAATTTTATTACGAGGAACTGCAAATGAACGAAGGGCCATAGTGATAGCGCAGTGAGGGAAAAAGTAAACTCCCTAGGGCCATACCCGTAGATGGTAAATTTATTTGTTACAGCTCGGTTGAGCCACAGGCCTGAGGCGATTCGAATCAGCAACCATTTTCACCCTCCGCGTAGTACCGGGTCCTTATTCAAATCGCACCCTCCTAGAGGCCATTTTCGATCACGGTACTGGTATTGACAGAGCCATGGGGATTTTCTTCATGCAAAATGCATGACAAAAAATTCTACTCTTGAAGATGCAAAGTGGAAAGGGCGACGGTAATTTTCGTTCGAAGATCCACGTCAAACCACCTCCCTGACATTTAAAGAGATATCCGAAGATGCGACGTCGCAGCGATAGAAAAAAATTTCCCTCCGGCTACTCCTCTCTCTCCACCTCCTCGTTATACCGCCAATAGAAATATTGATATTCTACAAATTGGGGATTTGCAAAAATGGTGATGTTTCGAAACAATGAGAGTTCCAATACTAATTACGATTTTATTTGAACAACTATACATTTATACATATACAGGGTGTCCGGTAATGAATGGATAACCTTAAAATGTCTTATAGTATAACTTATGACCGTTCAGAAAAAAATACGAAAAAAAATATATCATAAGTAGTACCTCAGTTATGATTTTTTTAAAAGTCTATTTTTTTTACCTTATTTCACTTTTATGAACACTACGATCAGAAATGAATGGATTCCGTCGGATTTTTGTTGTTTTATTATTATACACTAATTCACATTTCACATAGAAGTGAAATAAGGTAAAAAAATTAGACTTTTAAAAAAATCATAACTTAGGTACTACTTATGATATATTTTTTTTCGTATTTTTCTCTGAATGGCCATACGATATACTACGATATACATTTCAAGGTTGTCCATTCATTACCGGACACCCTGTACATATAATATATATATATCGAAAATACAAAAGGAAAGAGGAAAAACAATTTCATCGTTATAGAAATAAAATATTGTCTGTTATCAAGGAAAAATTGTATTATTCGTCATTAATAATCAATTTGAATAAATCAACCTTACTGTTCCTAATTCGTATTATTATATAATTATCATATTATATAATACTGTAGGTATATATTATTATCGTATATTGTTAAAACTAATGGTAATTTTTTAATAATATTCTATAATATTTAATGATATATTAAATAGCTAATAGTTACTTATATACTTATAAATTAGCAGGAAATTTTTTATGTATACGACCTTGATGTTCGTAATGCAACGAAAATATGTTGTTTTTCTATTTTTTTCATTCCCATTCGCGGATGTTAACAGCGAAAATGATGCAAACTTTTTTTAGATTCTCGACTCGAACTCGATCTTCGATCAGTGCTTTACCCTAGAAGTAGAAAATCTGGCTTTCATTGTAAACGTGACTAAAGCTAACTTTTAATTCAGAGAAGTTTTCTGCGACGACGTTTATTCTGGAAAAGTTTCGCCGTTAGAAAGAATTCTTTGCATACAAGTACGTGCTAGTGAAATCGTCTTTCGGGAGAGCTATTTTACGTAAATTTTTGTTCCGGAATGTACGTAGGTACTTGTCGCTGATAGAGTCGTCGTTTTGAGAATTTTGGAGAGCTGCATGTGCGCAGGAGATTTGTACGATTAATAAAGATATATTTGATGTTTACAAAATTGTCTGACAGTATAATTTGTCGTTAGAGCTCAATGTTATTTTTTATGTATGATCCAATGCAATTCACCATTGCTACATTCATACTCGTACTTAGCATGGACTATCAACAATAACCCATTACTCGGTCAGTATTGATTTGAAAATGACTATAACCAGCGATGACCGATAACTGCCCAGCTTTCGAAACCACTCGGCTTGCAGCTAAGTACATAACCTAAATTTATCGTCAACATCGTTACATGAGAAAATGCTAACTGGACCAATTGCTACCTCCAAATGGCATCTATTTATAAGCGCTCATCGATCGATCCGAATCCTATATGTATATTCACAGTAGAACCTTAATTATCCGAGATAATTGGGACCGAACATTGCTCGATTAATTTTTCAAAAATCGAATAATCGACGATATATCTCGAATTTCCGGAAAAATAAACTCGTTTAAAGACATGTCGAAGACGTACCACAAGAGTGCAAGAGAGATAGTCGGAACTTTTAAATCGCAATTTCTCAAGGACGGACCATTTTTATCGTAAAATTCAAGCATCTATTTCTGTCTGTATGACTTCTACAAATATTTATGCTCGATTTTTCGCCGAAAACTTAATCGACGCCGAGAAAACGGATTTCGAAAATTTGCGAGGTTATGTCGATGTTCGTCATGCCCCTAAGACGAATGGTATCGAAATTTTGCTGCATTAATTCAACGATACTAAAGTGCTTAATTTATAGCAATTAAGAATTAATAAATTTTCAAATTTTTCGCCACCACTACTTATGTAATTATTTGCACTCATTTTTGCACTTATTTTCGGCTGCCTCATAGCAGTTTCGTGTTTCAGCCTTATAGTGAAAATACACTTCTGTATTTTATTAGTTCTTCGTTTTTTTTTTCGTTTCATATCATTCTCAGCTGCTGTAGTAGAAAAAAAATTAGTCACTTCAGTAACGTTTGAACCGTCTTCGATCGTTTTCATATACTTTGGGTAGTACAATTCTTGCTCCTTTTGATATTTTCTGTTTTTTTTTTTAATGGAACTTCGAGGTTATATTTTTGGATCAAAAGCCTAGTCCTGCAGTAGTCGATTTGTAACATTGCGCCTTTGAATGCGTAGGGACCGAAGACGCCCACACAGCTGGTCCCTTGGGTGATAAAAACAAAGTGGAGGGTGGAGATGAAAGGACTGAAAAAAATCAAAGCAGTAGAAAATTGGGGTCTCACTGTCTTTTGTTCTCCGAAAGAAGTCCCCCCCCCCCTGCAAAGAAAAAACTGACTTCGAATCTCGATGTTCACCACTCTTGGTCGATTAAATCATCATCGCATTTCTCCCATCGTTCTCCACGTTCGTAGCTTGGCTAAACCGTAATTGTTGCGGAGACTCTCCAGAGCAATCAAGCGGCTCGGTTTTCAACGACCAACTGTAACGCCAAACCGCGCTCTATCAGATGGGTAGTATTTCAAGAGCTGCGCATCAAATTGCTTACGAGCTCATTACGATGCGCGCAGGGATCTGTTGATTTTTGTAGGAAATAATTGCGCGACGATCCATCGAAGTAAAACAAAATCTATCTTCGACTAACGAAATGTAACACATGGTTTTATTAATAAATTGGGTTCTTTACTGGCTATTCTAAATAATTAAGATATTGGCTGATTCTTTAGGTAATTCATGAACATGGTAGTTTGTTAGCTCATTCATTAGCAGGCTAGTTAATCATTTAACTAATGGATTGTTGGCAGGCTAATTAGTCAGCTAATGAGTTGGTTGGCAAGCTAGTTACTAAGTTAGTTATTAGGTCAATTCGTAAATTACTTTGAACTCGTTAGTTATTTGGACAGTATTTATTTAGTTACTCGTTTAGACAGCCAGTTCGCGCGATTTCATACCTTCATCGAAATGACAATTGGCGTTCATACCGAATCGAATTAAAGCTCTCATAGGCGAGCCAAGGTATTTCGGGAAAGTATTTTTCACTGTGAATGAGTATTCAGCCGGTAGTGCTAATCCGGATAAACGGACAGTAGTACGAAGATCGTTTGAGTCGAAAGAGGAATCTCCAATCACTGATCCATGAGCACTGCACCTTTGAGGCAATGCGTTCGAGCCGTTCAGACTCCAATTGGATTCCCGACTATAAAGGTCCTTTTTATTGGATCGGATGATAGATCCGTATTTCAGCACCGGTTACCTGGGTCTCGTTGAGCCTTCGGCAATTATCTACACTAGATTCAGTAGAAATAGAACACTTCCAATTCATCCGCGATAGACGGCGATCACTTAATCGCAGTGTGGTCATTGTACCATCAACACTGTTGTCAGGAACGCACACGCAATCGGCTGAGTGCGACGACCGGCAGAAGCGAGTATGTGGCGTTCAATGCACCGCTAAGCATTGCGGTTGCAATGCTAGCCAGTGACGTAGTAGGAGATGACGGGGCATGCAATACCGGTGTCCTCTAACAAAGCAAAGGCACCGGCTAATCACCTCTGAAGTTCGTGTGAGCGAATTTACTATCCGATGCACTTCGCGACCAGGTTTCCAGTACCTTCCGTCCGATTTGCCCACCCACCAACATTTGCCTCCACAAACAGTCATACGAAATACTTTACGCAATAGACGGTGAAGACGATCTTTCCGCTTGAGGAATTCCTGATGTTTAATCTGTTTACGATAAGGTTCGCGTAGTACTCGATTGGCTTGAAGACAGGTTAGGTCTTATCACGTAGAACATGAATCCATTCCTACCTCAATATTTTATTTCACTTACGAAACCCTGATTTTCCACCGATCATTATTTTTCACTACTTTTTTCAACCTAAAATTTCAATCCTGTTTCAAAATTTCATTCCATTTTCAGAAGACTATGATTTTCTAATATTGATTTTTTACCATTTGATTGATTTTTACATTTTATAACCGTGAACTCGAATCCATTGTTCTTTCGACACTTCATTTCATTTACATTGGGACTCTGATTTTCGCTTGTAAAGAAATAATAATTATTGTTTTTATCATTAGTAACCGTGTTTTTAATTACAATTAAAGCAAACATGAAGAAAGCATCTCGAAGGGTACGATCCGGGTCAGTGAACCCGATTTATTTGGATATATGTACATCTACACATACGTGATCCATCCGGATGTACCTACATGCTCCAATAAACTATTAGATTTCAACTGCTATGATCACTGTGCACGATTTCCAAGCGAAACATTGCGTCGTTGTTCCATGTGTTTCACTGTGTTCCCTTCAACTCTCTACCTGTATATTCACCACCAGCCTTTATCGAAACTTTGCACTGTCTCCGACGCGAGTCACATTTACCCCTGAAAATCGATAGCACTTGCTGCGATAAGCAAGCTGCACTCACCGTACCCTCTAGTTTCGGCGCTAAGTACGTGATTCGGATACTTTTAATGTATTCCCTAACTTTTTGTAAGCATCTGTATGTAAATTTACTAGACCGAAGTTTTCTCGCCCAATTTATAGGTTTTTTGCCAGAATTGCGCGTCTTTCGCAATGATCTTCGTTTCTGCGCATGGAAATATATATTTGATGAACAAAGTGTAAACATTTACGAATATCTGTTCCAACCGTAAAAAAAAAATTTCCCAATTTTTAAATTGAATTTCAGAATACAGTTAAATTGAATTTCAGAATACAGATAAATTGAATTTCAGTAATACCTTCAGATTATATTATTATTATCAAAAATTACCCAAAAACTCGATATATATTGAGTTTTCAAATTATTGCTGATTAATTCATCGTTAAAATGAATCTTTCTACTAAATTATACTCAATTACCCTAAATTATGTTGTGAATAATTCTTCAATAATTCATAGATTGTTATTCTCTCAAGAACTATTCCTCAAAGTTTAAAAAACTTTGACAAATTTTTATTACTCGTTCCGTAGTACCTTAAGATTTAAGTTCACAGTCCTTCACTTGGACCACTTTTGCCTTGTAAAAAAAGTAATACGTAATTATGCCCTGAATTTTTTTTTAGTAATCACTTAAGCATTATTGAAATTGCTGCAAAACCGGAAAGGATATTAATTATTATTCGAGTATGTAGTGTTCGTTACAACCTGTAAAAAATTGATGATTATATAAACAAAAAAAAGCAGTTAGTGATGCTCCACAATTGAAAGGAACAACGCGAGTTGCTATCAAACCCAAACGTTTTAATCGATATCGATAAAATCATACCGACAAACGCGTGGCTTCCGCTTGTATGGAGTATGCAATGAATTTTGAGACAATAGTGGAGCAGAACGTGTGTATGATATTATGGGTAATTGCAGGCACCTAGAAGCGCTATAATCGAAAACTAATGCCCAATAAATTAGTCACTGGATAAAATGCAGGCGGATATTGAACAGTAATCTAATTTACCAATAAACGCCGGGTATTTATCGGAGCTCCCAATAGTACATTTGATAATGGAAGAAAAGATAATACGATTGGATAGCTGCAGCATCGATTGGAGATAAAACGTTGATGGAAATATTGCCATAATCCAAAGATCGTTTCCAGAACAGTTAATAGAAAAACGCACATTTGCACAGAAACGCAGTGTTCTGATATAAAATATATTGGAAACGTATGATAACGCAATCAATAATTTACGCTTGGAAATAATGAGCGTACGACTGCCAAATATGGAGCCATGTTACGTTCTTGGAATTACGACATGGATCTCTACTAATTAGATTAACCTAATTGCCGTCATCATTTTAAAGTTTAATTTTAAAAAATAATAATTATGAACGCTTCAACAGCTAAAAACGTCGAGATGGCAGTGGAAGTAATATTAATTTTGCCAACAGCAGTT
Source organism: Ophioninae sp. B BG-2022a (assembly GCA_030522765.1). Taxonomy (NCBI): domain Eukaryota; kingdom Metazoa; phylum Arthropoda; class Insecta; order Hymenoptera; family Ichneumonidae; species Ophioninae sp. B BG-2022a. The sequence continues at coordinate 14,300 of JAPYZJ010001065.1, read as the reverse complement.
CAATATTACTGAATATTAGAGCAGCATTGAAATAGAATTAGCTATATAGAACGAGCAGGACTCGAATAATCAGAGAGATCAGAACTACAGAGATAGAAATTAAGCAGCACTTAAAATATTTGAATATTGCAGTTCCTAATGGTAGAACAGTTGCAGGTTTAAAGTATTTTTTTATTTGAAAATGGTGAATGTTCGCTTAGCTAAAAATGACAAGATGGCAATACAGTTAATACTAATACTTCTTCTGCAAACATTTTCTTGGTAACTTCCTTCCGTAAACCGGGATATTCAAACTCCTGCCATTTTTCACTCACTTAATGCATTCAAAAAATTATTTAAAAAATCATTCTACTTTCCAAAACGTTTTTTTTTTATATACTAATCATGAAATTATAGAAAAACGTTTTTCTCATGTATTTTTTGTCTCGCTTCCTAAAACGTTCCTAATCTAAATCGTTTTGGTTCGGACAGGCAATATCCAGGTTTACGAACGGCGTTTTACCTCTTCTAGCAGTCGTTGGAATATGCCAATTTCCTTATGGCTAATGGATTACGATTTCGAACGAAATGATTGAAAAAACATTTGATTTGTTATTTCAAACACATACAAATACAAATTTAGCTTCCCCAAATTTAATTCTGACAAATTCATCTTGAAATAGTCCGACCACATTAGAGAACCGCCTCAACCCTACATACGCCTTGATATGAAATCGGATAGTTCTTCTCATAATCCCAGCACGATATCAGATTGATTCAATAAACCGTTTGAAATTGAGTTTGGCACTAGACACTGTGGCTAGCTTTAAACAAGGTATGTCTCCTAGAAGATAGCCTCCAATGTTAAGAAAAATTGCTGAAATCTAAACATCGGTCCATTGGTCACAAATTTTATTAAGGAAGTATCCAAACTACATCGTATCAGCTGTACGTATGTATCGATGTAGAACCGAAAAGTTGTTCTCTTCAGTCTAACGCAATATCAGATGATTTTGATAAGCATACTGAAATTGAGTTTGAATCTATACACTTTGACGTAGCTTTACTTAAATACCTAGTGTTATAGGAAATATCTATATAATTCATTGTTAATTTACGAATTTTTCATTTTCATCAGTTCTTCGGTTTCTATCATAACTAAGTTATTATCAAATAGAGAAAATTATGATTCAATTCACTATTGCGATGCTGATAAGTAAAAACGAATAATTTAGTAAAATTAAAAGACAACTAGATTTTTACCAGCAACTTAATCTCCAATTCGACTATTTTATTGCGAAGAAAAATGCATTGGAAATAATAATTTATAAAAATAATATGAATTCTCGCACAGATAAATCCAGGTTAATATAAACAATTATAAAAGATTGAAAAATGGGTTTTTATATTTTCTTTGTTAACACGCATTGCATCTGTGAATACGGTTTTGCCCATATTAGTGAAAGTTGGACCGCGCTTTTGTACATCCTTATCGTACTTCGAAACAAGCCGTTTTCATATATTCACGTCGATCCCGGATCGCCAAAGTTTCGCTTGACAGCTTTTCCGCTATGGATCGCTAGCGTCCTCTCATAATAACGCGCCACAACTTCAGGTAGTCGGAAAATCTACCGGCCGATCGTCTATCACGAACATTGTACACTTTTAACCGTTTTGGTAATTAAGCTAGACGAGAGATCGTTTTCGATAATAATTTTCAAATCTTTGCTGCAATTAGGTCGGTTCGACGATGATCATTTATATGAACGATGTATTTGTTTTGGAATATTGTTATTGTCGTTTATTTATTTCGAAAAATAAAGAGAGGGCTATATCTTTTATATTATAGCTTTGGTCAATAGTATTAGACACCCTGGAATTTTTCGATTTGGACAAAATATGGAATATCACAGCGGAAAAAATCTTAAAACCAAATTACCAAAGGTCGTTTTGAAGAGGTTTTCCATTTTATGGAAAATCATAGTTTGTATATTTAAGCTCCAGTTCAATGAGGATCTTATCAAATGTTTTGTAATATTCGTGGCTCTAAATTGGCCAAATAAATTTTTTAAATAAAACAATATATATAATTTTTTCATTGAGTTCCAACAATGCTATATTAAATTATAATTAAACCTCAATACATCCAGATATTGGATCTTTCGTAATTTGGCATTCCGAAGGTGAAGGTACCGTGTTTTATAGTTTTTTTTCAGTTTATCCGCATCATATATTAAGCATTCAAATTAGAGGTCAAAGATTAAATTATTTATCAAAGTTTAGATTATTTGTTATATGATCGAATTGTTTTCGATCGGGACGATTTTAAAAAAATACCACAAAACTCCTGCACAATACCGGTTGAATACACGTAGACGAGTTTTTAAGAAGTACCTCAGACTCTTTCGCGAGATATCCCCAGGAAATCTGAACGATATCGGAAGATTCCCTATCTATGCCGACTAGATCTCCAAGGATATTGAGAGGATTCCACAGAGATTCTAAAGGGATTCCCAGAGGATACGGACCGAAATATTAAGGGATGCGGATGAAATTGCCCAGTAAGACATGCGCGATCCCTCTGGGAAACATAGAAACACAAAACCTTTCGTGATTACAAATTGGATGGAATTGGACATTCATACCTTCTAACTGATCGATTTCCACGAATTACATTGTTTTTGAAATATGCCTGAAACTAACTTTGCTTTTTAACAGTGAACGGATTGTTTATTTTGTTTGCTACTTTTCTTAGTTTTTTCTTGGTTCACTAATGTTTGAAATAATTATCACCGTTTGGGGCGCATTAATGATTTGATAAAACTATGAGATGTGCCAATTGTCTGTTCGACGTTAAAGCCACAATATATATTGTAGTAGGATATGAATATTTACATATGAACCCAGACTTCTCATCGAGGCAATTATTAAATACATCGATGAGAGACATTTTTCGTTTTTCACATTTACGAAAATTGAGGTTTCTGGACTGTCGGGCAAAATAATTAATCCGAAATGGAGAAATCGTCGATTCACAAATCTAGATTTTTTCGTACATATATAGATTCAATAGTAGTGCATTTAATAATAAAATAACACTTAAAAATAACAAAAAATAAAAAAAACAATGACAATATTGGCACCAGGTTTTGTTAGTTGCTGTACTTTTACTTTTAGTTATTGTTTTATCATCAACTATCATTCCTCAAATTCTCCCGAAAACCTTGAAAGACATAAGCCAAAAGTAAACAACAAACGAAAAAGTATATAAAGTCTGAAAGTATAATAGCAAATTACTACTAATGATTGTAACGCGAAGTAAGAAAAAAAAATAAATGGGCTATGAAATAAGTTTGGTGTTTTTCTTCGCCTTGGATTAAGTGCCCAAATTCATATATAAAAATGAATATGCAAATAGAGTAATTACACAGTGAAAAAGAATCTCCCAGTTAGTGCATGAAATAATAGGTGTTTAACGTATCACAGTTTCAATTAGTACACCCAAGTGGAACCCAATTGGCTGGAACTTCATTTGTAAAATGGCAAAGTTCCAGAATTGCTGAACTGGCTGGTGAAACGTGGGTCTAACGTAACTCAGGCGCCAACACTTGATATCATATCTATCTCTGTGAATAAATCTATAGAAATCGTTCAAATTCGACCATTAAAATATTTATCACTTAACTGCAATTTTTATACCATATAAATATTCATTGTTTTACTTTAACATCAATACCAACAAGTATATGAGAGGCTGATACTTTTTGACTCAGATAGTTTAATAAAATCATCTGAGTATCGAAAAATCAGAAAAACAGGGGTCCATCTATTCTGGCATGGGTTTTTAACAGTTTCCACCTGCCTTTGTCAAGAGAGGTACAACGTAGCTTAAAACGACTGTGGAAGCAACGAAAGTTAGGTTAGGATATCGAGTGATAGAATCAATTATGGAAATAGTAAATACGTAAAAATTTAAGGGATAGACTTTGGTACTAAGGAAATATGCATATGATGTAATAGTGTATGGAAAAATCCGAGAATCTGTGAACAAATATAGTATAAAGCGAAAAGCTTTTCATGAAATATTTCATGAAGTTTTTATGAAACGTACGTCAAATGTGCGTCGACAATATTTATGCGATGCACACAAACCCTTTCTGTATTCTGCGTCGAATAAAAACGGAATAAAAAAAAAGGAATCGTCCGAAGCAAAGCACAAAGCCAACCGAGTTTCATACCATGCTATTTTTATAGGCAGCTGCATTCTGAATTCAAACGAAAAATATTAATAGGGAACTTCCTTTTAGCGTTGTACCTGAATATCCCATATTTTCCCATAGCAGGGTTCGTAAAATATTTTTTAATGGCATATTTTATTATAAGACGAGGGCTTTATATATTATTGAATAGATATTAAAAAATTGCCAAGATTCTTGAAAATTTGAGAAATTATAGTCCTCGATCGAATAATAATACATTCATTAGTTTAGAATTGTTCACTAATCAAGCTCATAGTTATTAATATATAACACGGTCGATTATGGAAAAACAACTTCTGCAAACGATAATAGCTCCTAAACGAATGAAACTAAATCTTGGCAAATTCAGAAATATATAAGAATACCTCTAAATAAATAAATATGAGTAAATAGTTTCATATAAATAGACCGCGTTGTGGGATTTGGTAGGAAATTGATAAAATAGCGAATTATTTATTTTAACGATGAATTAATCAACCATCATTGGAAAATTCAATATAAATTGAATTTTTAAATAATTGTTAATGAAACGGTCAAATTATCCCTTAACGTCGATCCATTAACTCATTGATCAACTTTTAAATTTGCATCATCACTTTTTATACTTTACCTCAATAAAAGTTGATTTATTACCCTAATAATTTTTCATTATCTCACGGGTGTTCAAGGGCTTGCTAAATTTTACGAAAATATTATGAAAGTAGATTGCACGTCTTCTGCAATAAATTGATATAAACTTCGGGGTGGCAAGTATTGTCGAAAATATTTAATCTCGCAATAAACGCCAATAAACATAATACAGTGCGTGCTGGATACCACGTGATATTACCATGGGGGATAATGATGCAGCACACAATGATTAACATAAAATCTAATGACAATGCACGTTTCGCGTGGGCTGTAGGTGCGGCAAGTCCACCCAGTGTCATACGTGCACGTGATTCTTTGTATTATTCTAGCGTGTCAAATTCAAATGAATCCCAATTTCCAATGTCTATTAATACATTTTTTTTAAATTATCTCTAATTTGTAATTTTTATTTTCTATCATTTTTAAGAAATGTTAATAATTACAGAACACTAATCATAATTACAATATTAAAATAAAATAATTTTTAAAAATGAATAAAATGATATTACTTAAAATTGGGGATAATCAAGTAACAGTAATAATAATTGGAATATTAACGTAAAATAATTTTTCAATTGTTACAGCACTTTATTTATATATTTGTTAAATTCTAACATTCTGTTAAAATAATGTTTAAAAATGATAAAAGTAATGGAATTATTGAAAATTATTATTCTCTCATTTTTTTGAAAGTTCATATTTTATTTTCAAATTATTCAATGAAATACTTAAACATTTATGTATAAAAACATGCTATTTTTTAATACGTAAGCTCACGCTGTAAAAAAGCTTTCCTATTTTTTTGCGACTATTTTTTTTACCTAGCAGATAGAGCTGTTCGAGAAGGTTGAAATTTCGTGTAGACCGGCACCGGAAGACAGGGGAAGCGAGCGGACGTCTGGGATAACGATGGCCTCCGAGGGAGGACTGGGGAAGGGTGCAGGAAAATAAGGGTAGGGTAGAGGATACGAGGACTAGCGCGGAGGTGGAATGGACTCTTTTATCTTCGAATCTGTATAACATTTGCGCATGGATTTCAATTTTGCATTAAATATGAATTAACCAACTTCCAAGAAATATCGAGTCGTTAATTGTTTAAATGCGTATTATCACGCACACGATGCCTACCAGTGGCCTCAATTTTATTCTCATTTTCGTGCGAGTCCGTTTTATTTTTAGCAGGCCTTTCTTTATCATCGTACATTATTTTAACATTGATAATAGTTAATATAAAAAATAAAATAAAACAGTTGAATCTTTTACTTGACATATACGTATATAGCGGCCATTACGCCTCGTATTATTAGGTGAATAGATGACTATTCCCCAAATTATAAAAAACCAGGGTCCCACTGTATATTTTTTATCCCTTGACGATCACACGTTCTGGCTATAAAACGGTGGCCACAGAGTGGGTCGCAATGACCCCAGCCGTGTTAAAACAGTTGCCCCCTTGACCCCATCCTTCCGAATGACTCATAAAAATTCAGGAAATTAGTTCGAACATCCTAAAATGTGGAATCCCCAATACCATATTTTAATCGAATTTTAAAATGGTCCAAAAATAATCAGCAATCAGTCGTTAAAAAATTCCATTCCCGCTAAAAAAAAATCAACACTCCGCATTTTCAATCTTTTTTCATAAAATTCCAGGATGACCCTTTGAGATATGACAGTTTAATGAAAAAATAGCCGTGTAGAGGGCGTTTTGATACAAGTATTTATTCTTTCAAATCTGAAGAGGGTCCGTTCTGGAATCCAAAGAAGCGAAGAACGATAACCACGAAAAATTGCGAATGCAAAAAAGCGATAATCAAGAAAAATTGCATTCATCGTGAAAAGATGGGTTTGGGGTCATTTCTACCCCGGCTGACCGCGAAAGGCTAATTTTTTTTCTGTACTGAATACTTGTAACGAAAAAAAAAAAGACGAGAACATTAACACCAATGTTTCTCCCCACCTACTCGACATCCTCCTTTCAATGCCCACTTTGCGGCCGAAAATGGAAACTAAAAAAAAAGTGGACGCCACCCGAACCTTCCCTACCAACCGTCGTTCGCCACGACCTACGGACCACCAAGACCGCAGTTCGAAATGAACTCTGCGCTAGACTGCGTTCATTCGGGAACAACGCAAAGGAACACCTATAGCAGATATATGGTACGAGTCAAGTACAGTGCTGAACAGAATCTAACCTGTATGCACGTAGCATTACATAGTACTCTGGTATACGAATTTGCGGCCTCGCTTCAACTCCCTTTGTTTCTCCATTGCTCTTGCCCTTGCGCTCGCCCTCGACGAAATGGCGTGACCGTATTTATGCGCCCGAGCGTAATACGAAGCGATCCCTTTGGTTCATAGTAACGTTGAAATGATTAAGCACTCCTGTGCGGAATATGAATACCTAATCGTCGCTTGACACGAAGCCCCCAATCTCTCTTTTTCTCTCTCTCTCTCTCTTTTCCTTATTATTTATTTCCCATTCTTTCGTCAGTACTTTTTCACTTCTTTGTTCTCGGTAGCTCACCTTAAACACGAATTCCACCACTTGGAAAACCGGGCGATTCCTGTGAGATTCAGATTTCCAACTTGGGACGACTTACAAGTCACGTGACGGATGCGGGAGAAATACTTGCAATTTTTTAACCATCGTCTCTCCGAGATTCGGCTTTCTTTAAATAAAACGTCAATTAAACCGGAAAGGATTGATATGAAAAATATTTTCACAAAAGGCATAAAATGTAAAAAAACGACTGATACAATTACTTAATTGTTTATAATTTTACTTACGGCAATGAATAATCAATTAATTTGATTATACTTGTTGCTGATTAATTACCAATGTATAATTATTGGACACACAATTTATATATTTTACATATATCGATGTTTCCTCATTATGCTATATTCCCTTTCCAATCACTGCGCAGCAAGGCTGCGAATAGAAACTGCAAAAACTGGACTAGACCTGAGCGTAAGATCGTAGCCACGATCATGTGAATGAACGAGCGTGACGAGATAGTCTTAGATGCGTCATAGCACCGATTGAAATGAAATGAAGGGGTATGGTAGAAAACCCGAACTTTGATTGACCAGATGGCTAGAAATTCCGAATTTCAATAGTACGAAACTACAAATTTCGTAAAGGTTTATGAAATTTGTTTGGGTTTGTTTGGGTTCGTTAGTTTAATTTAAAACCCTTTTTACTCCCCGATTTAAAACAAACCCAAACAAACCCAAAAATTAACGAAATTTGTAGTTTCGGTAAATTCGAATTCGGAATTTTGATCCTTCTGTTCAATCAAAGTTTGGGTTTCCTAACCCCACCCGAAATTAAATGCAATGACGTGAAAAACATTCCCGGTGCATCTTTTGTCTCCTCTCTATTCTGTCGCTTATTACTGTTCTTCGTCCAATTTGATGTCACTTGAGCTATCTTTACATCACATTGATCCTAGACCGTAAACGTTTTGTACGACTTTATAATACTGGACTGGATAAGTTCAACCTGCAGCCAATACCATTTACGGATGATTCACTTAAAACCATCTAATTGATGTTCCATTTGACTTCCAAATCAAACATCCAGTCTGCTTCGTTTTTTTTTTCACAAATTTATTAGTCCGCGTCTGTATTAAAATATTTTATTGGAGGATATCAATATTTACAGTGACTGAATTGTGCAAAAATTGATTATGGTAACCATCCAAAAATGGACGAAATCCATATAGTAACGTTGAACAATTTTGATTTCCAAAACTAGAGGACACCCTAATTAATCTGTAAAGATCACGTACAGTATTTACACGATTAAATGTGATCAAAGATACCGTAATACCATCCAGTTGAAAACAACAAATCGGAACGCGTCGCCATCATTCCGCAGTAGGGAAACGAAAGGAATTCGAGAGTTGTTCAAAGCTGCGTTTTTTTTTTTGTTGTTTTTTTTTTTGCTATCCGTTGACTGGTAAAACGCGGGAATATTGACATACACTCATGGGACGCCGGGTTTGCATGTGGCACGTACTCACACGGTAAATATCCGAAGGACAGAAACATCAATGTTGGGTCTGCATACCAACATTCCTATACGCATTATCGTCAAGTGACCGTACTCGTCTGAGGGAGCACGTTGCACGAGCGGCGGAAGGGGTGAATCTAATTGTTCGAAAACACGCGTTGCAACTGGCAACCGGGGACGCTACGGCCGGAAAAACAATACCCCAAAAAGCACATAGGACTGGATAACGATTGTCTCGTTTCAAATGGCATCCGGATTCCTGTGCAAAGTTACCACTGATAGAATTTATTAGTTCGTAAGGGTCGCATGAACAAATTGCCGAACAGCGATTCATCACTGCTCAAAATTGAAGGATCAAGAATGCTTTCGTGGTATTCGGGCAAAAAATAGTGGGCATTTTTAAAAAGAGGTATTACAGTTGAAAGAAAACGATATTTTGGTTTTAATCAACGCCGTTTCCAATCTTCTGAAAGTGATTCAAAGTGTTTTTTAATTCCGGGCATTTTTAAGATATTATTGGATGAATTTTAAAGAAACGCTCAAACTTCAATCAAGCACATGCCTGTATCGTCGAATTTTATTGCAATTATTATCGAAAGGGGAAAAATAATATTTCTTAGTGCTAATTGATTTATTATTGAATAAACTATTATTAAAGTATATATGACATTATCTAGGCTTGTAAATTCTTTTACAAAATTAATTGCATTTAATAGTTGATTTTTAAAGATGTTTTGTAGGTTGTAAATGCAAAAATAAGACAAAATAATGATTACCCCTAATTGAACACACGTCGAAATCAAAATGTTTATAAATTCCGGTGATCGTTTTACCTTGATTTCGTACAGGCTTTTGCTGTCTGAAATTTTCTCGCTTATCAGCTACGAACTAAAAGTTAAGAAAGACGTTATAAATAAGCGGAACGTACACAGGGTAAAAAATATAGTCGACAACCGCTCAATTTGACGTATGAGCGAATGAGCAAAAAAGAAAACCTAAACCGCCACCACAAGAATGGTTGCGGTTATCGACCTCCCGCGACAACTCGTTTATTCATTAGATGCAGTAGAAATTTCTTGAGTGGCGCGGCGACCCATGCACCTCCATGAAACGCATTCATATTGGTAGCAGGGCATTGTGGGAAGGTATGACTGTGAGGTATGTGGGCGAAAAAAAAACCAGGCATTTCTAAAGAGAGGCACAATAGCAAAAAGAACGTGATAGGGAAAATAACCGATAGAGAAGTTACTGCGATAGTGTAGGGCGTCACGATGTCGATCGTAAAAAAATTTCACTCGTTGGTGGGAATAATCCAGACTGTTTCTAATTTCGTGGCAATAATTTAAAGAATTTTTAGAAAATATATATTTTTAGAAAATTTAATTGAATATAACTAAAATTTAATGTACAATTTCAATAAATATTAAGAAAATTCAAAATTTAATACATTTTAAAAATGGTAAATTTATCTGATTTTCTAAATTAAATTTCAAAATTTTAGAAAATTCGATGTAGACATACAAATTTTTTTATTTCATTTGATGATTTAAAAATTGTAAATCCGTTTCCGCGAAACCAATTTTTACCGTCTTATCAAAAACATACTTTAAAAGTATTATCTTAGATACATTTTTTGAAAGATTAGACATATCAGCATTCTTCACAGATTTAAATACATTCGAATTTTTTGAAGACTGTGATAAATTCAACTACATTTAAATTTAAGTAGATTTAGATAGATTCATATTGCCTAAAGCTTAAAATATATTTAGATTCTCCAAACATTCAAATTGATTTCGATTTCGATTTATAATCCAATGATTAATTGTCGCTGATTTCCGATACGTTCGATTGTCCAATCCAACGGTAAACAAGAATTTTAAGCAAATATGCGATGATATGAGACATCATCTCTCAACCCGAAACACGAATACCTGCATCTATGTTCCACAATTCTCGAGACGGGTCGTTAAATTAATACTCGAGTGTTTCAATGTCCCGTCTCAATTGAATCGATACGAAACTTTCGTAAACAATTTTTGTTCGTTTAGACCGCATAGCTGCAAACGTATCGTTGCTCGCGATTTGGAAGCCTCATTGACAATTCCCTATTCCGGGATCAATATGCATATTAACCAGTAGGACAAATGTTTTCAATACGTAAGACAAGACAAAACCCGCTTATCCAATCCTTCACCTAATGACCCTCACGAACGAAGGGTACGCGTATGTATGCGTTTTGGAAGTGATAATTTTTCGAAACGTGAAAAATAAAATAATTATTAAAATGAATTATTTTTAGAAATAAAAATTGTATTAATATCAGCTAATCTTAAAAATTAAATTTATATTAACATTAACTATCCGTAAAAATAAAAGTGTATGAACATTAACTATCCTTAGAAATAAAATAGTTTTTGGTTGCATAAAAGATCGACGGTAATGAAAAATGTACTGCAATAAACAAAGATTTAGAGAAATATAGAGCACCCGTGAATTACAAGGAACTGAAGGAATGTACGGGATACAAAAATTCACAAAAATATAACTCTTATAATCCCAAAGGTTGAAAAATTCTTTATTTTTCATTTTTTAACATTTGCAATAAATAATACTAAATAGTAAGTACACTGGCATTAAACAACAAGAAACAATTTCATATTTCATTTTACGTATACGTATATAGTGGTCCACTGCGTGTAAAATTTTTGGGTGACTTGATACTCTTTCGACCGAATTACTACTAGGCTTCAGCATCTGTCTGCGCCCAGTATTTGGTAACCCTCAACAAGACTCAAGGCACACCTGTCGGCTCGAACCCGATCTTCTATCAATTTTCCGCCGACTGGGAGCTCACTACAGTCTTATCCTGTTTCACTAATCACCCCACTCATCCTACTGTTTCCACTTCTTATGGAATTTCCAGTCTGTTATCCTCGACGAGTCTTTGATCCTGAACTACTCGCGTCCGAATTCAAGCACAAGTATATTGTGTCGTTAGAACTCCGTAAATTCGTATTGAGATCCAATCGGAAAGTGGTCGCTGATATAACATGTGGTTTTGGATCACCAGTCCGTACTTTCTGCACTGCCAGATTTCTATGCCAATTCTGTGCATGTAACATTAGGCATGGTAAAAGCTCATCGTAAAGATGTTAAGCCAGCTTTTAAGCTCATTAAATCCTTCATGATCCTCCTTCCTTTTATTGGGCCCTTTGATGACTTTTTGGGTATTCCATATTGCTAGAGGTCTTTCTTAGGACTTCTCTGTATTTAACTGTCGTTTGAGCATTCAGCATCGGTGATGGCAGTCTCATAAGTGGCTCGAGTCCTTGCAAAGGGCTAAAGGCCTTTCTCTTCGCGTCACGAATCCATCAATATTTTCTCTAAACGCTCGTACCCGTACTATCAGCTCTTCTAGCAGCAAACCCAAACAAACCCGAACTCTGCCAGTCCTGTCGGATTCACCAACAATCTTTCACCAGTTTCGTGTCAATTCTATTCCGCTCGAATGCCCCGAGCGCGCCTGCGTTGTCTAAGCAAATGCATATTGCTGATCGCTGCAGCCCGCTTTGCTGTTTTCCAGCGCATCACCTAGTACGGCCTTTATGCCCACTCGAAAGACTCAGTATTTGTCAAAAGCAGTATAGCTAGGTCAACAGTTCTGATGCAGGTCCGATAGCAGATCTAGTAGGTTTGACCCAAAGGTAGCCATTGTGAAAGCCGAGTAGGGGAGACTGGTGCCGCATGGCTGGAAGGGAAGAACACAATCATCACAAGGTTGCTTCCCGAAGCCGCGGTGACCATGGTTAGGATACGATGTTTGCGGACGAGGGTTTCGCGCGGTGCTTGAATTGCAATTGTAAACAGAGTGTGTGGTAACGAGAGAATTCCACCATGAGAAGGGATTGCGAACGTGGATGAAATGGAGAGAAATTTATATGAAATGGTATCTGAAAAGTTAAAGAGTAATCAATCAGCGCTGCGCATCTTCAATACTCGGAGCGGTGACCGCTTAGATTTTCCAGTTTTGAAAATGTTCATGACATCCTATATATTTTCAGAGATTTCTATGAAGTTTCAGAATTTTCTAGAAAGTTACATGATGTACTGGAACATCCCTTTATATCAGTTCCTTTCTTTGCGCAGAATTATAATTCGGGCAACACCGGAAATTGAAGCTAGCTTACCGTAAACGAACAATGATCATCTTGATATTTTCGTTCAATACAGATTCAATATGGGCCACGAATAAACCACGTGGTTCAATTTATAATTGGTAAAACAAGTCGAAATAATTGAAATATTAATTTAAATACAAATCGGTCCATCGAGAGGACGAGGCTCTTGACACATGCTTCAGTGAACGAGCCCGGACGCGACTGACTCGCTAGCGTTGAAGCTCCGCGAAGCAAGCAGAGACGAAAACGTACGAGGCAAAAAAAGTGGGTGTGGCCGTAAACAAGGCAGCATATCCTGCCGAACGATAATGTGGACGAATATCGACAAGCGCGAAGATAGAAAATAGTTGAGTGCGGACAATTTTCATAGCAATTGGAAATGGGATGGATACATATGTTCACTTAGATATTGAGCAATACCTGTGATACGCTGGTGCGATGATAAAAACGCGAAAAAGCAATTTTTTAAAAATTGTAGCAAATGAATAGTGCGGTGCTGCAAAATCAACAAAATTCCGAGTGCAGCTGCTATCCAAGCGAACATGACAGATGTTCCGAAAATATTGAAATTTCATCCGGATCTTATCGCCATTCTGGAAGATAACGTCCAGGTATTTGCACAGCCCAGTTTGTATCCAGTTCACCGTCACCGGAAGTTCTAGGCGGTGATCGTTCAGATCAACGCTCCAGACGCTAAGTTTCACTTCGTTGAACAATTACGATAGCAACCGTCTCGAAAGAGAGCTCTGCTATTTAGAAATATTGAGAATGAAAAACACTTTTCAAAATGAACGAATATAAATTTTTTTCTTTTAACATTTCGCACTTCACTCTATGCTCAATCTCTTCGGTATGATCTTCTCTTGAAAATGCTTTTTAAAAAATTCAAATCCGATGATTTTTCGATTTTTAGCAGAATTTCAAAGTTTGACCATCTATTTTCGCCAATTTTTCCATACATACCCCTTTGCCTGTTTTTTTTGCCATTTTTCAAGAGGACTTTTCGGGTAAACTATAAGAGATATCGATATGATTCAAATCCCATTATTTAAGTCAGGCAAAAACCTTTTCCAAACACACCAAATAAACCTCCATCGCATAGAAGAAGCCTACTCTACGTCCTTTTGAAACATCGTGATTTCTGAGATTCTGGAAAAGTGGCCAGGGAAGACGAAAAATATTTTTTTCCGTTTTTAGACTTTTAAAAGGCTCTATTTAATCGGAAATTTT
>JAPYZJ010001064.1:0-31509 GCA_030522765.1 Ophioninae sp. B BG-2022a | reverse complement strand
AAATTAGTGTTTAAATAATTGTAAGCTGAATTTGGCATTTTGTAAAATTATTCTTATTTTCTGTGCTTGCTATAAAAATTTTGTTGCAAATTTAAAATATTTTAGGTAATTACGAGTCAGAAATAAGTATATGGCTAAATAGAAAGTTCAAAATACAAAAATTCAAGCTTAGCCTTTTTTAATGTAACTAAAAGCCAAAATTTATTTAAAATGGATAACTTAAACTTTTATGCGAGCTGTAAGATCAAGAAACTTTATAGTTTCTCCACTTAAACAAAACGTCTGCATATTTTTTGACTATTTAAATTGACTTAGTTTTAAAAGTTAACTAAACCTAAAATAATTTTGCAGTTGGTAAATCTCAATAAAACTTTTATTGAAGGCAAAACCTAGCATATGTCAATGTCATGAGGTTGTAATAACAATCAATAATTTAAGGCAGACTATTTGTTGCAATAAAATTGCCAGATCTCAAATAAAAAGCTTATCTCACAAGGTTAAGCTCAGTAATCAGAAACCTGCTAATCAAGACAACACTTGTAATTGGCTATTTTTGTGGCCTTTAAAAATACATCCTTTTCTATCTTGCAGATGCATTCTTCAATATCGAGACAGCCTTTCAACCTTTCTTTCAATGCCTTTATTTCTTTGACTTTTATGCACTTGTGCGTCTCTTCCAGCCACTCAAGAAAGTTGAGCAATTCTATGGAATCAGTATAACACTGCTTGCATTTAGTATTTTTACTAGCATCCGTTTTGAGGACAGTAGCTGCTCTTTTTTGTCCTTTTACAGGCTTCCGCTTATTTCCTTGCATTTTTGGCTGAGTCTTTATGATGTCTTTAACTCTTTTATGTTTTGTTTCAGACACTGAACTCATGTCCTTCAAATCATTTACAGCCAAAAACAGTGGATTTATCTGTGATTGATGCGACTGATATTTGATGGCTAAAATCTTTTGTCTTTCTGTCAATTTTGAGAGATCAGTTTCCAGATATATGCTTTTGACAGGCACATAGGGAGGAAGCTTCTCCTTCCCAGGCTTTCTTTTCCTAAGATGCCTAATATCTCTCTTTTTTATATCCAGCTCGCTAACTGGCTCCAGGGTGTTGGGAGACTCTAGAAATACCCTGATATTGTCACTTTTCATGCCCTTCTTGAAATATTTTTGGATGGCAAAAATGGCGGGAAAAGCTATTCAAAGCGAAAACGAATCAGTAAATGCAAAAGCTCCTTGTTTTATAAAAACAATCTAACAGAAATCTAGATTTTAAAAAATACAAAATTAAAGTCAAGTCTTGCATGATAAATTGTGAAACAGAGTTATCTACGATCCTCCTAAAGTTACAAACAGAGAATTACAAAAAGCCTTATCTCTAGCTGCCTAGTTTCTGGCAATCCTTCAAAATGCTTAAAAAGCTGCTTGAGAAAATTAAATTTTGAAAAGATCAAAACACAATATTTCATGCATACTTTGATTACTGGAGGCAATGGAACACAGAAATGTTGCATTCTGCCAACCTACTTCTTTCATTTACTTTCTTATAATACTTAGCTCTATTTACTTGTTTTCAAAGTCATTTGACAATAGGTTCAATCTTCTGCATACAAAATCACACCGATTTCTGTCTCTCAAAATTAACAAAATGTGCTAATATTTTGTAATACGAAATTTGGTATTGAAAAATTTACTTGTTTTGTTTCTATCCCATCAAATGGAAAGCTTCCAGTCGAAAAACAGGAAGCAAATCAAAGCGCCAGATCTTCCTGAGGAAATTTATAATGATCAAAACAAAACTATAGGCTATTCGACATCCAACCCGCCTCCCTTTCTCTCCACTACTGAAAGAATTGTGTCAGAAGCGAAGAACTCTGATCCAAACTTTATGAGATCAACAATGTATACTTTTCCCACATCCGAGTACACTCTTGAGGCTTGCGGTCTTCCACTGTCACTCATCTTTACGCCCTTTAATGACAAGGGCGTCTTCAATCTTATAAGTGAGCTAGACTATTGTAAATTCTGCAGGTCCTGTGTAAACTGTTTTACTGCAATAAATAACAATGGCTCTTTTACATGCAATATCTGTCAAAAGCTCAATGATAGTCCGATAAAAAACAAGGAAAACATCCATTTTTCTTCTTTGGAAGCACTGCTTCCGATGCCGCTTACAGAAAGCCCAAAATTTAAAAATCCAGGACAGAATAACTCAGCCGAAGAAGCATCCTCTGAACTGTTCTATCCTCAGGTAAATTTTGTCAACAAGCCTGTTTTCATATTCATGTTTGACATGATGTCTCCCAACTTAGTTGTAAGCTCTTTGGAAATCATTGAGAATCTGACAAGAGACAAGAACTTTCAGTTTTTGTACGAAAAGGTGGGATTTCTGGTGATGAATGGCGGAATCATGACATTCTGCTGCTCGAATGGGCATGTTAAAAAAATAAGAATGCCTTGCGAAGTTCCATTTATTTCTCCCAGAATATTATTTGATTCCAGCGATTCGCATTCGATTTCCCAGATCATTGATGAGATTAAAAAGTTTAAGGAAAGAAAGACGATGGAGTGTAATGTGTTCGTCGACTGTGTGAGACACATTTCTGCCTTTTCTGTCGCTTCGAAGATCGCTGTTTTCTCCTCTCAACCACTTTATATAAATTATGAAGATGTCCTTTCGGATGTCAAAAATTCATGCATAAATTTATTCAAAATAGACCAGGCAGACATTCTTCCCAAAAAGCCCAACAACACCTTTGATGAGCTGTCTTTTTACTCTTCTGGATCTGTTTTCAAATATTCACAGAATAACTTCGCCAGACTGAATGCCGATATTGAGTCAATTGCACTGGTAAAGGCTGCTTTTAATGTCGACTTTGTTCTGAAGACATCCAACAATGTTTTCAAGAACCATGTTATCGGATCCACTCTTTACGATAATCTTACATTTTCCCACTTTAATCATATGACTGGGAATATTCCTGTTACGTTTGGCCTTGGAATTTCGGGTATTTGTAAGGCTACCAAATACGTCCAGCTTCAAATAAAATTTACAGACTATGACGGCACTAGGAAAATGAGGCTGTTGAACCACTCGTTTCCCACAGGGCTTCCCAGCCAAGTATTTTCAAATCTCTCATTCGATACCATTTTTGCAGCACTCGTGAAGAGACACATCTTTGATGAATCTGATCTGGAAAAGGCTCTTACGAGTTTCTTAGTCTACTATAGAAGCAAGTGTTCAAACAACACCTCTAACTCACAATTTGTGTTACCTGAAAGCATAAAGTGCTTGCCAGCCTTGATCCAGGCGTTTTACAAAAAGAATGCCATTGAAAAGTCAAAGCTGGTCAACTTCAATGTTGAGCAGAACTTACGATATTTCTATCCCAGGCTGTTTTCATTGTCTGAGTATGCCCTGAAGTCCAAGCTATTGGAAACTAGGCAGCTGAGGCTCAGCGTTAACAGCCTCAATGAAGAAGATATCTATATTCTTGAAAACTCCCAAACTATATTTATCTATGTTCCCAGAAGCGTAGATAGAGAATTTGTCCGCAAGCTGTTTAAAACTGATTCAAACGGAAGGCTGTGTGTGATAAAATCAGAGGATGAGGAGAATGTCATTCTTAACAACATTATCGAGGAGATCAATACTCATTACAATATGGGAATGAATGTAGAGGTCTGCATTGCAGGGGATTCTTTGAATGAGCCTGACTTTTTGATGTTCATGTGCGAGGATTCGTTGAATAGCCTCCCAGACTACGTAGATTACATTTTTAAGCTGCATTTTAAGGTTCAAAAAGGCTGATCTACCGTGCATTTTAATAAAAAACTTGATATTAAAAACATCTTTGATTCAATTCGCAATTAAAGTGACGCAAGTCAGAAAAATGTTTATTTAATGTTCAACATTAATTTATCTTTATAAATTTCAAATTGTATGTTTTAGTTGCATTTTAAATCATGAGGATTGTAGCATATTTCAACTTTAAAGTTCTACGTCATTTATTTGCAAGATTTGTCCAAAATGAACAAAATTATGCAATTGGACTAACTTAGTATTCATCTTTTCACTGCAAATTTTTACTCGTTTTTTATGCAATCAGAGTTCTGATGAAGTTACAAAAAGGAGAATAGTGTTGCTTTTTTCTTCTAAAAGAAGCCCAAAGCTGGCTGTTTTAAACAAATTTTACCTATGGATTTGAATATTGGCACCAGCTGACTTTAGAATCCCTGCATGAGATTCATCAAAAATCAGCATTCATAAATATTTTGTCTAAATAAATAAATAAAAATTAGCCCCATGGAAAGGCTCAAAACTGCCACAATCTGGACGTTGATTGCAATCATTATTAGAAATCAGATTGGAGAAGAGTTTTTGCTAGAAGATTTCAAAAAGGCGGTTTGCGACTTTACATTCAACGTTTTAGACTCGTATCAGGCTTGTGCTGTCCTTTTGTTCTGCTGCATAATAATGCCATCCTTAATTTTGTTCTTTCTTCTGAACAGTATTTTCAAACAGCGCTACAGCTTCAAGAATGTATTTAAAAAAGTTTTTTTGCACCACTTTTGCTTCGGGTATTACACATTGCTGATAATCTACATTTTTAACTTAATTGAAGACAAATTTCCCCTCAGTCCTGAGGCTGAAAAGATTGAATCAGTACAGAAGTGGCATAAATACATTTTACATTTTTTCTTGGCCCCTCCTTTATTTGTGGATGCTGTTTTTTCTGTTGAGATTGAAAAGATCAAGGCCAATAAAGACATTAAGCAACTCCCATACTCGAGAAAACCGTATTTATTTGGCCAGTTTTTTCTTGTCTTTTATTTAATTTATGCTTTCGTAATAATTATCAAAATAAATACAGAATTGCCAGGTATTACACAAGCAGAGATAAGAATCGACAAGCTAGTGAAGACCCTGAATATTTTTGTGAAGGATGCAATATGGTGTGTGTTTATAGTTCTTTCTATGGGACTGATTGATTGCTGTTTATTCCAGCTGTTCATTGAAGATTAGAAATAAGGTTGGATTGGCCTTTGATTGTCATAGCTGTAATTTATAAACAGATCCATAAGAAAACAATCCTGCCAAAATTGTTTATCGATTATAAAAAAATTGATATTTATAAACAAGACAATGCTTCTGATAGATTAAATAAAATGTCCCAAACAGATACAAGCTTATCAGTGTTATTTTGTTACTTGCATTATGATAAATCATCATAAAAGCCCTTTTTACCCAAAGAAACTGTAAAAAAATGTTTTTGTTCAATAATACCTGAAAAAGACGTTTTTATTCAATATAACCTGAAAATCATAGAAAAACACAGCTAAATATTTTCAACTGGTGTGTCTTCAGAAACTAATGAAAGTGAAGCATGGAGAGCAATAAAAACTCCAGCAATGGCAGAAAAAGCCACAACATACACATAGGCATAAGCAATCTTTGAAAAAAATAGTATAAGAATAAGATTCACCCCGATTATGCCGTATATTGCATATGGAGGCTTTATTTGAACGTCTCTGTAAGTCAGCTTGTTCACAGAAGCATAGTAAATGCATCCAGAAATAAGAATTGGAATAAGAATGATTCTGTGAGAAAAAACAACGAACAAGTTAAACATTCCCAGAAGAGCAAGATAGTAAAAGAGGAAATTGCCAAAGTTGGCCTTTCCTCGCTCGAAAGCTTCGTCTATGTTTTTGGGAATAACAAAGTTTTGGAAGGCGAAGAAGTCTGAAACTGGCCTCTTCTTCTCGTATGCCTCCTTAAAGATATTAGAACTAGCAACTTCATTTTCTGCGTAGAATTCTCCCGTCATTTTAAAGGGGCCTAAATTAAAATAATAAAAAGTATTTGGAAATGAAACGAGAAAAATTGGTTTCAAGAAATAAATGTGATAGCATTATTCAACTAGCCAGAATCCACATTCATTTTACAATTATTTATTAGGAAAAAAGAACACTTTAAATTAAAAAAAACGAAAAAACGTTTTTAATTTAATATTAATTAATATAATTCTTGGAGACAATTGTCTTTTCATTATGTATCATTCAGTTCTCCTTTAATAGTACCAATTATTGAAACATTGAGAAATGTAATGCTTTATTTACACATTTCAGATTTTTCTGAAATCAGATCAAATAATCAATATTTTAATTTACAGATTGAAATAATATTTGAGCTTAAAAATGCATTTAATAACAACATCTCCCCAGATAGCAAAAGTCATCTTATATCTTTCATTTCATGCTTGACCAAATTTTATTGCAAGTGCCTGGAAGATCATTTGGATCACACTCAATCATAAAAATATCATTTTTGCTCCTATTTTTTATTCTAGCATATGTGCTGCCATTTTTCTCAACAAATTCCACTCCAAAGCCCTTTACTATTTCATAATAAAGCTCGTCTGAGGAAGGATAGCTCATTTCTTTGATTTTGCCTTCAATTACTGTCAGATTATTCTCTTTCCTGTTCAATCTTGTTTCCATGTCTTCGTTCTCCTGCTCAAGCTCGATAATTCTGCGGGAAAGCTTGAGTCTCTCGTTGTTCTTCTTGGAAAACGCACTGGTATTTCTGTTTTGGAGCATTTGAAGCCTCTCTATCTCCGATTCCAATTGTTTGTTTTTCCTTGTCAGCTGGGCAATGCATTCAAGAAGCGCTTCTTTGGATTTTGAATGCTCAAAGTCCATTTTCTTCATTTGATCATTGAGCTCTGTAAGAGTACCTTTGAAGCTTGAGTTATCAAATTTTGCAGAAAGCTTTCCCAGTGTTTCTTTAATTTCTTCCATGCCCTTGTTGCTGCAGGAAGATTTAGTATCTTGTGAAAATGCATTCATATGAGTATTACAGAGAACATTCTGAGCAAAGAATATCTAATTATTTAGTAAACAGGCTCAAACGTCTAAATAAATTACTTTTTGCAAAACATACAGACCATAACAGCTTGGCATTTGATCTTTCCCTTGATTTTTGTCTCTTTTATTACAAAGTGTCTTGTAAGGATACAATTTAGCAAAAAACAGAGTGATTGGTCTTTGACAAACAAAATCTAGCTTAAAAGTGAATGTTTAATGCAAATGGCTTGTTGATCTGATTTTTCGTGGTTAAGAACAAAGCACAGGCCTCTCTCTCAAATTTTCAGAAATCTGCCTTTCTTCAGTGCCTCTGAAAAGAATAAATATTTGATTCCTTCGAATTCTAAGCTAAAGTCCCAAAGCTTTTTTGGGTAAATCTTCACCAAATTGCCTGAAAAAATCACAAAAAGCGAGTTTTTTCTCTCCTCCAAAACAAATCCTGTTCGTCCAGCAATTTCTATTTTGGCACCAGTCAGCTCCGCTTTATAAAGAATGTCCATAAATGCACTAGAAGAAAGTCCACCCCTTAACTCTTGCAAATATTCTAGGTGTAGCTTGTTTATGTCTTCAAAGTCAGAGTATTTGAATCTTTCGGTTGCAATTTTTCTCAGTCCCTTCTGGATTTCTTTCTTTTTTGTCTCAAATGGCATTCTCGTAAAACGTAGAACAGATCCTTGGTCTTTAATGGATCCTTTCTTTATTTTTGATTCATAGTGTGCTTCTACATTAAAATGTTCTGCCATTGGGCTTGCAAATGTCTTCAGTAAATTATTTTAGCTCTGAAGTTTGTAAAAGCAAATGCCCAGACTCACAAATAGCATTCATAATCTCTATCATATAAAAGTTACTTAAAATACCTGATTAGTTGTACTAAACATATTAAATGTTCTACTAAACATATTTAATGTTAAGAATATGTAATGGATAACAGAATGTATGCTAGCATAGAAAAAAGAATGTTTTATAGCATTTTTACTCAATAAAGACTCTTTACTAAACTTGTTCATCGCTGTTTACTTATTTCTGCCATTCTTTCGATGTGCTCGCCCGTAGGCTGATTGGTCTCTTCAAAGATGTTCCTCAGCCCAAAAGAAAAATCAAAGTCTTTTTCGACCACTATTGAAATCTCCGTTGGCTCAATGACGTCTTTGTCCACATGCCTAGACAGAAGAGCAGACCTGTTTATAATATCTGTAATGACCTTTTCGGCGTAGCTTTGTGTGTTCCTTATTACTTCATTGTCCATTTTCTTATTTGTGATTTTCAAGAGATTGTCTGCAGGCAGAAAATGGCTGTCTTCTGAATTCATGGGGAATTTTTAAGGATTGCAATATTTAAAGTAAATAACACCTTTGAATATATCTGATTTTATAAATTGAGCACTCAAGCAATCTGTAAGACACAGAAGTCTATCAAAAGATAAAGGCTAGCAGCTTTAAATTGCGACAAAGTATATTCTCACAAATAGCAACGTTAAATACTTTTCACTAGGCTATCTTCATTATCTGGCAATACTACATTTGTGAGAGTATCTTATTACAAACTGTAATATTAAGATAAAATTATTCAGAATCTTACTAATACAAAATGTTAAATTACGATAAAATTTTAGCAAATAAAATTATTCAGGACCTTGTTTTTTACAATTTTATTTTATAGGACGAGAGATTGTATGTTTTTAGGCCTGAGCCAAAATGAAAATAGTCTTTGATGCTGTAATGGAGAATCCCAACATTAAATACCAGTAGGTCAATATTTATGCATATCATCATCCAGTTGTTGAAAGGATCAGACTTGTCAAAGTACGAGATAAGCTTACAAACCAACATTATAAAAGAGGCCAACAGACCTAATGAACTTAAAATTATCGATGTGACTCTCTGTGTCATGTCTTCCTTGGAGATGTTTATTGTCGTAAGAACGTTAGAGACAAAAGATAAAACTCCATACAAAACCTCTAGATTGGGTGTTTTGACATCATGAAAGGTAGACACCATATATAGGTTGACAGAGTTGTATATAAAGTCTAGCTCAACGAACAACGAAAGCTTCCTGCGATAGTAGTAGGCTTTTGTCAATCTTTTATTAAGACCTAATATTCTGAAAATTCGTAGAAATAGCTCTTTAGACCTGACAAACTTATAGGCAATTAAAAGACAGCCCTCAATTATGTATGTAATTGGAGACACAACCCAGGTATCAATTCTTCGATCCAGTCTTTGGTGTAGTTTATAAAAAGTAAAAGAGGAAAGAAAGCACGTGTTCAGGATCATAAAAAGCGATAGCCTATAGCTAGGATCATATATTTTAATAACAGTCTTTACGGCTATGTAGAACTGCGCAAAGTCTAAGGCCTTTAGCAACAGCAGGCATTCCAATATGCGGATCCTTGTTTCTGATTGGAAAGGTAACTGATGGCACATAATCAGGCCTAGAGAATGGACAAAGGTTCTAACTATGGTGAATATCCCGTGGATTATGCAAATAATAAGCTCAAACTTATTGTCAAGAATCAAAAAATCCGATCTTCTGGCATAAGGAAGCATATGAATCTTTAAGTTTTTTCACAAATAACATGTCTTGTGTCAAGTTTTAATTAAATGACTAAAGACTTGTGATCTTTATAGTCTAATTTAAGCTATCTTCTCCATTAATCAATACAAAATGTCAAAATTTTTTGTTTTAATTTAGTATTTTGAATTGGTTTGTCGATCAAAAGATGAAGTCTGCAGAGGTTATTAGGATAATTTTTTGAGGTTAAAGAAAGATTGGTAGGTTAAAAGCCAAAATTCTGATAGTGCTGCATAGTTGTTTCGCTAATTAGGAGACATTCCCAACTAACAGCAAATTTACAGCGCTGCATGTTTGGCAATCTAGTTGACCTACATCGTCTTATGCTATAAAAGATTGGCAAAAACTTATCTCGTGAAACTAAAAAAAAAGCATACGAAGTCCAAAATATAATCTGGCAAAGGAGCTTAAATTTTCATCACATCAAATTGTTGCTGCTTAAAGTTGACTTTTGATTGCTATCCTTACAATTTCGAATATTAAAAGTTTTCAGCTGTAAATTGATCTTAGCGCGCACAAGAGCAATTGATCTTTCTTTTTAACAGATTGCATTCAATGCAAATGTCAAAGCACATAACATTTGTTTTGTTTGCAAAAAAACAGTCCTTTTTAACTTTCAATCTTGGTCTCAGATTTTGTATCAAAAGTTTGCATTCTAAATGCTTCTTAGCTTTCTAGTCCAAAGTCTGCAATTTATTTTGTATGTTTTTTAGATAATCAAATCTTAGTCAGGATGCAAGATCCGGTTGTTTATTTTAATTTAAAAATCTGATCATGTTTATTTTACCTGATAAAATTTATTGCAATATTTACATTTTTATCATTTTAGTCCATAAATAAACTAAGCTCAAACAAAATGCTCATTTCTTGGGCTCTGTTTACCAAAATAAGCCCAATGAAGACCAAGTAAAATTATTTGCCAAATTATTATGCATTATTTACAAAAGAATTTTATAAGAATGTTTTTTATTAAAAATTTTTAAATATTAAAATGAAAAACTTTCCCTTGTGCGAATGAGACTTGGGTACATTATATATTGTTTGAAGATTATGGTTACAGCAGAAGTTCTGCAGATTGAGACCAATGAGTTCCTGGGAGAAAAAATGTATGGGGGAGCTATAATGAAGAGGTCTATCTCAGCAGCAATAAAATATGCTTATAGTTTGGACCCTAATTTTGAAAAAAACGGGGGAAAAATGAAAATTGTCTCTTATCATACAAATTTTTTCATTCCCATTCTGAAACAACAGGGAAGCTTAACATCAGTTGTTTGCAAACATTTTGGGAAGGGAAGAAGAACATTGTTCATCAGAAGCAGGTTTATAAATGGAGACCGAGAGGTCTGTGCCGAGACTATGACAATTCTAACTAAGGTCGATGCGCAACCAGCCGATGCCTTAGAAAATCCTTTGATAGAGAATGTCTGTCTACAAAATGCTCTGGAATCTGAAAGCCAAGATTCATGCAGTTTAATTTCTCGAAATTGTCCTTTTTATCAAAAAATTGAATGCAAAAAAAGCTTTTTAAATTTTATAGAACCTCTTCAAACTAAGTACAATATAGGCTATTTGTTTAATAAAGAAGATTGTCCAGCATCAGAGAACCAAGTTTGTTTCTCTTTTGACATGAAAGGATCCAGAGATCAAAACAACGAGGGCTTATTGGCCTTTCTTTCGGACATATTTGTTGTTCTTTTAGCTGCTCCTGACGAAGACTTGGGCAAGCTAGATTTTTCTTCGATCGATCATTCAATCCAGTTCACTGATTATGACATTTCAAAGACAAATCGGTTTGTTTTTAAAGGCAGGGTAAGCCTTAGGAATGGCAGCACCCGCACAGTTTACGGGAAAATATATTCACACGGGATGAATTTAGTTTGTGATATTACACAGGTAATTTTGATTCATGAGGATCGGTCTGTTTCCAAAGCCAAATTATGACTACCAAAGCTCAGTGGTTAGAAATTATTGTATTTAGTCAATGTAATTAAATAACCATTGAAATTGGACAATTAAAAATGCTGTGTTATTTCTAGTAAAACGAAGTCATGATTAAGAGACATTTTGCTTTTCTTATAGTCAAAAATTTAAGAGATATCAGGAAGTAAAATTAACATTTAGCTTTTCTCAAAAATTTGTAAAATAAAAATTATAACGTAAAATTGAAGATAAAAAAGATGAATATTCTTCAATTTAATAATCTATAGCTTCTAATGTAAAGTATTCTGTATCAAATCAATTAATTTGTCTTTGACCTGTGCTTATACATTTCAAAACAAGCTAAAAATTATTTTTGAAAAAATATGGAATCTATAAAGATTGAACCTTCTTCTTCTGAAACAGAATTTTACAGCTTTTCACGATGATTTGGAATGCAAAGATCAAAATGTAGAAGTGGAAAAAAGCAGTGCAGACATACATTAAAACATTAAAACTGTTATTGCCAGAAAAAAATCCTATATTCCAAGACTCATCTATATGTTCCACGGTTAGAATAAAAAAGTCTTTTGAAAGCAAAGCATCAAAACTTATAATAACCAGCCATATAAATAAATTGGTGAAGGAGGGGCTCTCACTCAAAGACAGGATGGCGAACGGAATGAGCAGAATAGCAAGCAAAACTATTGCAGTCTGTTCTGAATTTAAAGGCTGTAAGTAAAATAATCTAATAAATACAGTCAATAAAGTTGTATTTCTTCTTCCTATAAGCATGTTTAATTTAATAAACAACGAGAAGGCGACAGCAGCACAAGTAGATTTTAGCACCTTAAAGAGTTTTGGATATTTGTAACGTGCAATCGAAAGTGCAAAGAGTAGTCCTAAAGCAACAAAGAAAGTCACAGAGATTGGGTTCAGGGTCAAAATTGAGAAAATGTCAGGCTTTTCACCGCCAAGCATGCTCCAAAGCCAGCCTTCTTTATCAATGCATCCAAAAGTTGCAAATCTCAAAATTGTAAGAGTAGTCGACTTCAGGTATGCTGCTAAGATACAAATCTCATCATAAAGTTCTAAGATTATATAATCCTTGACAAATATTAGAACAACTTCTAAATTGTCAAAACAACAGCGAACAAACAATACATAGTAGTCAATGCAAGTATATAAAATCGAGGACAAAACACTAGGGAAGGCTGTCAAGACAGACTCAATCACAAACCAACAAAAATTAAAAAAACCCGTGATAAAGTTGCTGCCAATTACCAAGAAGCCTTTGATAGCAAGCGCTATGCTGCTTACCAACTCAGCCAGCGCATAAAATAAGGACACAGCATAATTGAAAATTCCGCAACCGCAATTACATACGAAGTTCCATAATGTTACTACAATTGGTCTTCCAATCCAGAAAAGACAAGCAAATGTGTAATATGCAAGATAATATAGTCCATAGCCGGCATATATCAACATTTTTGGTACCGTTATAATTTTTTTAATAATTAATTAAAAATTAATTATTAAAAATTAAAAGATTAATTTGAGACATAAATTAAAAAAATGCCTAAGTGAACAGAAGCCGTCATTCTCCTGTATATTATAAAGTCTGTATATTTCATGTTTAGTCTCTAATTCATTCCTATTTTTTAGATGATCATACTTTTTATGAACTCTGAAGTATGGAATTTCAACAATTTGAGAGTCTTTTATCAAATACTTGCCAGTATCTGAGATTAACTTGTCGTTTTTATTAACTTTAAGGCCAAATATCTGATTTGTCTGATTGCATGAAGCTTCAGATCTGACCTATCAAAATTTTGGAGCAAACCAAAAATATTGCTTGGAGTACATGCATTTTTAATGACATGTTCGCATCCAAGCTTAGCTGCAGAATACAGGATTTGAGAAAAAACAAAATCTTTTTTTGAGAATAAACTGTTTTTTAAAATTAGTTTAATGAGCTGGCTCAATCATCTTGGACTTAATTCTAAACTTCTTGACAGAGTCAGAGCAGGTCTTAGAATTGTCGCAAACGCTTTCCAGTGAGTTCTTCAGTGGTGAGAATTCAAGATGCCTGGGAACACAGATCACCCCATTTCTGGTTGTGTGTGCAAAAGAATCGAAGATAAACTTCTCTCTTTTTATGCCGTTGGGCTCCTTTGGTTTGATTAGGTTTCCGTCTTTGTCGGTATACTGGATTTTCTTGTGAGCCTCGTGCAAAGGAAGGCTTTGATTTCCCATCCTTCTCACAAACTCTAAAGAAAACAAATGGTTGCAGATGTTTCCAAAAACATCTGTGCCCTGCCCTCTATTTTTTGGTTCGCTGTATTCTTCTATGCTTATGCAGTTCCCGTCCTTGAAGAAAGCCCCAACACTTTCCTTGGGCAGCGCCCTGACAGCTTTGCTCAGAACCTCAAAGTTGTTTGCGTAGTATGCCCCAACAAAGACTTCATCTAGGATATTCGCCATAACATTATCCACTGAGATAACGTTAAACACCTCTACCTCGTTCATGTACTTAGATTTTTGGATGGCCTCGAAAAAGTCGCCGTTTCCAACAGGATTCCTGACAACCTTTCCGTTTCTATATAGCTTCTCTCTGCTCTGAATGTCCAAAGCTTCTATGCTGTTCTGTTTGAACAAATCTATCTTCTCTATAAAGTTGAAAGATCTTGATCCAAAGAAATCTTTCACTTGTTTATGCGTTGATTCACTTGTCATTATAAACAAGTATATGCTTGTGCCGTACTGCTCCTTCAGCGCTTGCAGTCTCTTCAGATGCCACTCAAAAAGTGTGGCACCCTCAACCTCGAATAGCCCCTTTGGATACGATATCCCAAGCCTTGTTCCTTCTCCCCCGCTCAGGATGACAACACCCAGCTTTTTCTTACTTTGTAGAATGCTTGAGCCCTTTTTAAAGAGTTGCCTTCCCTCATCGGTGTAATTTCCGTTTGAGTCGTAGGGATTGATAATCTCACTGTCATTCAGTGGTCTATACATACCCATGCTATGGAGATTTAGTATTTATAGAAAATGTGACCAATCAAAAAAAAGGAGTCCAATCATATTTTCATTCGAGTATTTAAATTTTATTAATCAGATAAAATATTTCAAAAATTGATAACCATAAAAGTGGACTTTTTTGTGGTTACCATCAAATGACTTGTTTTAAAACCCAATACTTGTTAAAGGAGAATAGCATTCTTAATTTATTTTTCAATATCAGAATGTTGAGTTTTAAATATCAGAATATTGAGTTTTAAATAACAGAATATTGAGTTTTAATATCAGAATGCCGAGTGAAATTTAGAAGTATCAGTAAATACTCTTAACTTATAAAATATGTTATTTGTTGTAGTTTAATAAAAAACGAAATGAGAACAAAAATAACGATATTCTCTTTATTTAATAAAAACCCCTTAAAATGTTAATTTTACAAAATTTTTCATTTCCTTTTTACAATTTGTAAAATTCAATTAAACTAGTCTTCGAGTAGCAGAAAAGATCAACTTAGGACATCTGTCAGATGCATAATTTCTAAAATCAATAAAAAAATGTTAGTTGTAATTTTGTCGAAAATTAAAATCTTCAATATTTTGTTGTTTCAAGAGCATGTGCTTTCATCATCAGAAAAACGTCAAAAAAACTCATGTCTTTTGTATTTGGCCCTTTTTTTATTCCTCAAATGGAACCACTAAAAGGATATGTTTTTGTTTTTACTGGTGAGATGGATATGGACAGGGATGCAGCAAAGAGCATGGTATTGATGCTAGGTGCCAGAACAACAACGGCAGTCTCCTCTAAGACAACACACCTGGTTGCAGGGCGCGAGCCAGGGCCGTCGAAAATGAAGAAGGCCGAAGAACTGAATATTAAAATATTAGACGAAGGCGAGTTCAAAGGATTGCTGGAGAAGCACAAGCCCAAGATGGAAGAGGAGATCAGAATTGCAGCAAGCAAAGAATCAGCTCAAACTTTGAACAAGGAGCAGGACAACGGAGGATCTAAGCACACAAGCGAATCTTGGGCTGAGAAATACAGGCCCAAGACCTTGGACGACTTGGTAGGAAACAAGGCTGTTTTTGAGCAACTTGATGATTTTTTAAAGGGAAAAAGTGACAAAAAAGCAGCCCTGGTCAGTGGGTCGCCAGGAGTGGGAAAAACCAGTGCAGTGCTGTTAATTTGCAAGCTAAACGGAATAACACCCATCGAGTTTAATGCAAGCGATTTCAGATCCAAGAAAAGCATAAATGATCATGTTTCCAAGGTTCTGAACAATTCTGAAATCTTCTCCAAGACTGGACTGCGAGGAAAGGCTTTGATAATGGATGAAGTGGATGGAATGACAAGCGACCGTGGAGGAATACCAGAACTAGTGAATTTAATAAAGAGAACCAAAATTCCTATTGTATGCATCTGCAATGACAAAACACATCCCAAGATGCGGACGTTGGCCTACCATTGCCTAGATCTTCACTGCAGAAAGCTGGATTCCCGTATGATCCTGCCTCGGATAAAGTATATTTTAGATAAGGAAAATAAGTCGCTCACGGATGGTGTTGTAAATGAGATTATTTTGAATTCCAATGGAGATCTGAGGTACATTATCAACACAATACAGTCAATAACAACGATGGACAAGATGAGCATGATAGAACTAGGCAAAAGCCTAGTTAAGAAGAATGTGCTGAAAGGTGTATTTGAGGTTGCAGCCGAGCTTTTCCAGCGAAGAAGCATAGGTGACAAGGTCAATCTTTACTTTGAAGACTACAGTCTGATGCCGTTGTTTGTGCAGGAAAACTACATAAAATGTGCCTTCAGAAGCTTGAAGGATCTGGTTTTGTCAGCAGATTCTATAAGTTTTTCTGACTTGTTAGATGCAAGAATACACGGATCTGAGCAGGAATGGTCACTTATGCCATACCATGCTTTTTTCAGCACAGTCTATCCCTTGAACCAGAAAACATTGCAAAAAAGGCTGGATTTTCCCATGTTTCTGGGGCAAAACTCAAAAATGGGCAAAAATTCGAGGCTTTTGAAGGCAATATCCTCTCATTTCAGGGTCAAATCAACAAAAAATGAGTTTAGATTGTACATAGCCGACTTCTTGTACAGAAAATTTGTAAAGCTTCTTGAAGCAGGACAGATTGCAGACTGCATTGATTTGATTGTCACATCTGATCTTCTTAAAGATGACATTACTTCTATTGGTGATGTGCTAAACCTGGATATTTTCAAATCTGTCAGTTCTAAATATAAGACAGCTTTGACTAGGGAATACAATAAAATTGACAGAATCCTTCCCTATAAAATACCAAGCTATGAGGCATCCAACAAAGAAGAGGATGATGAGGAATAATAAAATTGTTTTCTACCGATGGTATTCTTTGTTAGCCTTAGTTTTCTCTAAGATCAAATTTATAACCTCGATAAGCTCTCTTTGAACAGTCTAAAAACATTGTTAAACAGGACATTCTTGTTAAAATAGTTATTAAGATAATTCTGGCAAAGATCATTTTAAAGGAGACATTCATGGGATCTTTTCTAGAAATCATTGTTAATGCATTCTCTTTTTAAATGTTATGTTTATACAGCTTGTAGAAGCTATACTAAATGAGTTATTGTCTTCTAGCAGAATGATTTATATAGACTTCTTTTTACGACTATACTGACTGATTAAACAGTATTCTGAAGAGAACATACATTTTATTGCCAAGCTTGCATTTCATCGATCAATATTTGCTGTTTGAATCAAATTTTGTTTATCCATAACAAGCTATATTAGATGGTCAGTGATATGCTTCTCCTTCAACTCTTTTATTTGTGTTCTGAGTGTTATAGGCACGCATGACATTTGCCTCAAAAGCTGCATTCAGTCATTTGAATGACTCAACTTTAAATTTGCATAAAAGTCCCAAAAATGAGAGAACTGAGCGAAGAGCTGAAATTTCTGCGGGACTGTGAAGATAAGAGGCTTCCGTCTCTTAAGGAGCTGGAAAAGATAGCAGAAAAGATATCTGAGGATAGCTACAACAAACAGAAAAAGTCGAAGTCAAAGATTTCTCGGCTTCTCCCAGAATGCTACACAACATTTACTTTTAATAATGTAAATATCAAAGCCTTGCATGAAGAAACCCTTTTTTTTATATTTTATGCATTAATAGAGTCTGAGCTACAGGTACAGGCTTACAACGAGCTTATTCTCAAGGGATACTACTTCAGCAGAATGCTCGACGGATTTGTCTTTTTTGATGACCTGAAGACTGTGGATAATAAGAGAAAGAAGATTCTATTTTTTGACCCATTTGAATGGGAGAAGTGTCTGAAGGAGGTTGTTTTTGACGAGAAATTTATAAATTCATTGGAATCTTCAGTGCTTAAAGAATAAATTAGAGTAACGAAATTCAGGAAAAACATTCGTTTTTAATCCATACTCTTAACTTCTGATGCTGTTCCTATTTGCTAGGCATTTCCAATAAATTCAGTCATGTTTGTCTATTTTGATATTTTTATTATTGTCTTATATCTATTTTAATATTGTCTGTTAGTTAAGACAATTGGTAAGATCAATCCTGAAACAAGAATATAAATGAGGAGTAACACAAATAATTTATGTTAACGGATAAACAGATCTCGTATTGACAATTTTATCTTTGCAGATGATAAATTAGAGATCTCCATTTTTTAGAACAAAATTTTTTCGAAAAAATGTAATGAGAAGAGATCAAAAATAGCTTAATTTATTTAATTTGTTAAAACTGAGTTTACTTGAAGCACATAGTTTCCAAATCATTGATTAATTCTTCCTTGTCATTGAATACGCAAAAGTTATTTAGCATTTCTTTGTCAGTGGCTATATCCTCTATAAAATAAAGTAACTCGTCATTCATTTCCTTGTCAGATTTGAGAGTAAAGGATCTTTTTATAGGATTGCAAACACGGACAAGCAAAACACTTGAGCCTAAAGCAATGTCTTCAACAAGATTAAGGTCTTCAAGCACATACCCAGCCACAATATCGTCACTTTTAACCTTCAAATGCGTAATGACCTCATGGAAGTTAATATCATCGTTGGTGATTGTCACCTCTGTAAAATTTTTATCAAGCATCTTAGAAAATATAACTTTGAACTTTTTCAGCTCATTTGATCTCTGAATAATTTTATACTTGCCTTCATTGCAGAAGTATTCCTTAGAGTGAAGCTTCTGGGTTTTGAGTGTTTTTGGATCCATCACTGTTACAGTCGATCGCACCTTGGAAACCAGGACAAATTCTCCAAGACCAAGTTTATTCTTCTTGCCTATGGCAACTAGGTCATCCTGGCAAAACGGCAGAATTTCCACAGAAAAGGTAAACTTCTTGTTTGCTGTGTTGTTGGCATCATCCTCGCTGATAAGTCGGGACGAATTTATCACTCTTGTCCCACAATAGCTGCTAAGAAACTCCACCATCTTCACAGCATCGTTTCTGTTCAGATAGTAAAAGTCTATTCCGTCTTTTCTCTCTTTTATATTTGATGTGTCTGCATGTGCCTTGTGTTTCAATATCAGCTGTTCTAAATACAAAAATGTCCTCTTGTGGTGCGGCTTCTGCCGTAGCTGCACTATTGCCTTCCAATATTGCTGGGACTCGACTCTCATGCAGTCTGGGCACTGCATGTTTCTGATAATGTAGTTCAGGACGCATTTCTGTTCAATACCGTCTTCAATAATGCAAATCTCAACGTTCATTCTTTTGGAATGCTCCTCAGTATAGATGAAGTTCGAGTCCACGATATTCAGTTTTTTTATAGACTTATTTCGCGAAAGGAGATGAATAAGAAGATCCTGCGAGCCCCACGAAAAGGACTTCCACCCTTTTGGTGGAACAAAGTATCTTTCGCATCCCCTGCATGTTTCAATTAGCATGGACGCTTTTATGTCCTTCATAAGATCTGTGTTGTTGTTTAAGCATCTGAGACACATGTTTTTGGCACTTGGTTCTATTTCTATTCCACATTTAAAACAGAGAATCATTGGGTGTCCAGAAAATTTCAAAAAATTGCATAAATTTTTTATTCCGCAGTTTTTTCTTTTATATTTCATGCAAAGTGCTTAAAACTAGCATTGCTAAATTATGAGCAATACTTTTTCCTTTATACTTCAGCATCTGTTACGGTTTAATGCAGGCACAAATCTGGCTATCGACAGAACTTTTTGTAGCAAAAACATTCAAAAAGCTTTCTATAAGAAAGCCAAAGATATTGAAACATGTGCAATTTAATAGTATCTAACAATAAAAACAACATTTATAATTGTTCTGTCCTGTTGGCATAGCTTCCGCTCGATTGCCATTCTTTTTATTATTTTTCTTGATTTGCATAAACTAATTCCTAATCCCATTTATGCTAAAAAGCATTCCAATTTCCAACAAACTATTGTGCATGGAGGTTCTAGGGGAGAATTTGTATCTTGGAGACGCTGGTGGCGTAATACACCTGGCCAAATATCCATTCACAATACCTGTAAGGCTAATAACTACGTCTGCACCAGTCTCTTCCATAGCTTTTCTTAACGGGGAGATTTTTTATGGGACATGGGATGGATGCATAAACAGCATAAATAGCAAAAAGAAGCTAGGAATTGACCCAATAAAGTGCATAAAAGTGTATAACGAGCGACTTTTTGTATCGGTGGACAAATACGTATTCGTTTTAGACAAAAATTTAAGTATTTTGGAAGAGATCAGAACACCATACAAGGTGCTCTGCATGGACAAACATGATGGAAAGCTGTGGTTTGGGCTAGGAACAGGCATGCTGGCAGCATATACAAATAGGTATGAATCAGAAGAGAAGACAGGCCACGAGACAAACATTTTAGCTATCAGAAACGGTATTACAGGATCAGCGGACGGAACAATGAGAAGAGGTGAAGAAGTGCTCTATTCCGGGAAGGGATGGATAAGAAGCATCTTCGACGAAACCCTGTTTTCGGCTGGCAGATCAGTCTACGAGAATGGTAAGATTTTGTACGATCACCAGGCAGATGTTATGGATGCAATAAGAATCTGTAACAAAATAATATCCATAGGGCTGGACAGATGCTACAAAATATACGATAAAGGGGAATTTACTGATGAGAAGGAAGAAGACGAAATACTGAGGCTTCTTAACGAATAATTAAGATAAAGAATATTATTTAAGACATTTACTATTTTATTTTCTTAAGTATTTCGTATGAAGTAATAGAATAAACTCATGGCAGACTCATTCCTGGGCTGAACAGCATTTCTCAGCTATTTCTACAAATAGCATAAAAATGTCTTCGTCGCAATGATAACAAATTATGCATTGCGACTCCCATAATATAGCATGAACAAACTTACGAGCAAATGCATAGACCAATACATAGACAGAGTTATGAACTACGAGCTGCTAACAGAGAAGGAAATAATGGTGGTTTGTGACAGAATCTGTGACATTATGATCTTAGAGCCCAACATCAGAAGCATATCCGGGGACACATTTGTTGTGGGCGACATCCATGGACAGTTCTCCGATCTTCTCTACATATTTAAGACATACGGAAGCCCAGGAGCCAATTCTTATGTGTTCCAAGGGGACTATGTCGACAGAGGCGAAAATTCCCTGGAATGCATAGTATTGCTTTTGCTCTATAAAATAGCCTATCCTGGAAACATAACACTCATCAGGGGAAACCATGAGCAAAGGGCAATCAACAAGACATATGGGTTCTACGATGAAGTTATGCTGAAATACGGCAATCCCAGGGTGTGGAACATGATAAATGACGTGTTTCCATACTTCAATCTGGGATGCATAATAGAAAACAGATATTTATGCATCCACGGAGGAATATCTCCCAGAGTTACAAAAAATAAGTTGGAAAGAGTAGACAGATTTGAAAAGATCACAGAGGATTCGATAATTAATGATATAATCTGGAGTGATCCGTACTACAAGCCAGGGTTTGCACCAAATCCTAGGGGGAGCGGGTTTTTGTTCGGGATAGACATTCTTAAGCAGTTTCTGATATTCAACAACATTGAGATGATAATAAGATCGCATCAGCTGGCAATCGAAGGTTATAAGTTTGATTTTGAAGGGCTATGTTTGACTGTTTGGAGTGCTCCTGATTACATGGGGAAGTGCTCTAATCCAGGAAGCATATTATTTATTGAAAAGGATGTGCCGATCACATCCCGAAGCCTAAGAATATTTAAAAAGACAAAAAGAATGCTTTAAACAAAGGCATATTTGCTTCAAGCCATTTAAACCTCGCTGTAATTTCCAAGTTTTCCAGTGACGGCTTCTCTGCCTGTAATTGTTTTCAAAGATTGCAGTCTTATCTGGTTTATTCGCAGAAAAGTAAAGCTTTTAATTTGTGTTCAGCAATTCAAAAAGAACCAACAAGATTATTAAATTGTTAAAAATAGTAAAAGTCAAGTTTTAATGCATAATCTTCATTGTGCTTCGGGTTTCATTTATGCTATAAAAGTCAGATCAAATTTGCATAAACTGCGCCTCTTCTGGGAAGCCCATGGAGGAGGTTTACATCCCAAAAAAGGCAACAAAATACCAGTTTGCGTACGAAGAGCTAGTGATGAAAGAAGACTATGAAGGATGCCCAATATGGGTGAACTACGATGCATTGGTAATTCTGGAGACATTCCAGAAATGTTCTAAGAAAGCCATAGACTTTCTCATAGCCATAGCAGAACCAGTCTCGCGACCATCACGAATACATGAATACCAGATTACTGCCTATTCGCTATATGCTGCAGCATCTGTCGGACTCACGACAGACCACATTCTGGTAACATTAAAAAAGTTTTCGAAGAACATCATTCCCAAAGGTGTCAGAGACTTCATCACAGACTGCACTCTTAGCTACGGAAAGGTAAAGCTGGTCCGTGCCCACACCAAATTCTATGTTGAAGCCATTAACCACGATATTTACGCCTTGCTACTGAATGATCCTATTTTCGCCAAGAATGTGATAGGTAAAAATTCAAAGGACTATCTCATAGAGATCGGGAACGTAGAAGAGGTGAAGAAAAGATGTATAGAAATGGACTATCCTCTGATAGAGGAATATGACTTCAAAGATGATGCAAAGCTTCCTGCCCTGGAAATAGACTTGAGACCTACCTCACAGATAAGGTCATACCAGGAGATATGTCTGAACAAGATGTTTGGAAATGGGAGGGCCAGAAGTGGAATAATTGTTCTTCCCTGCGGCTCTGGAAAAACTCTGGTCGGAATCACAGCAATAAGCACAGTTAAGAAGTCTGCACTTGTAATGTGTACCTCGGCCGTATCTGTCGAGCAGTGGAGGCAATCGACCTTGGGCTTCAGCACCATTTCCCCAGATAGCCTGGCAAGGTTTACTTCTGACAAAAAAGAATGGTTCAAGACAGAGTCAGGCATTCTAATCACAACATACTCGATGATGTCTTATTCAGGTAAGCGTTCTCACGAAGCGCAGAAAATAATGGAATTGGTACACAAGCATGAGTGGGGAATGCTAATTTTGGATGAGGTCCATGTGGTCCCAGCACAGATGTTCAGAAAGACAGTCTCGGCCATCTCTCACCACTGCAAGCTTGGGCTGACGGCAACCTTGGTCAGAGAAGACGACAAAATCGAGGATTTAAACTTTTTGATTGGGCCTAAGCTGTATGAGGCAGACTGGCAGGATTTGAGCATCCAAGGACATATTGCCAAGGTGGAAGGCGCAGAGGTATGGTGCGACATGACTGCTGAGTTTTACAGAGAATACCTAATTCAATCGTCGAGGAGAAAGCGTATACTGAGCATCATGAATCCTACTAAATTCCAAATATGCGAGTATTTGATCGAAAAGCACGAGAAGCGTGGTGACAAAATTATAGTGTTCAGTGATAGTGTTTTGGCTTTAAAAGAATATGCAATAAAGTTGGGCAAGCCATACATTTACGGTCCAACTGGCCAGACCGAAAGAATGCGAATTTTAAAACAGTTCCAAACTAATCCGCAAATAAATACTATTTTTCTGAGCAAGGTAGGCGACACTTCTATTGATTTGCCAGAGGCTACCTGCTTAATTCAGATTTCCAGCCATTTTGGCAGCAGAAGACAGGAGGCACAGCGCCTTGGCAGGGTACTTCGTGCTAAAAAGAGAAATGATCCCAACTTCAAGGTGTACTTTTATTCGCTGGTCAGTAAGGATACCGAGGAGATGGCTTATTCTGCAAAAAGACAGCAGTTCCTCATTGACCAAGGATATTCTTTTAATATCATTACCAGTGTTCCAGAAGTATACAGCAGAGAGAATAGGGTTTACAAGAACAAAAGCCAGCAGAAAGAGCTTCTTGCTAGTATTTTGATGGTTTCCGATGAAGACCTAGACAGCCGGGAGAAAAGCGAGGAGGATGAGATGATAGATGTGTATGGGAGTAAGCTTAGTATGCTCAGTGGTGCTGAGGGAATGGCTTACATTGAGAAGAAGAAAGAAACGTTTTTTAAGAAGAAATAGCTTTTAGGTTTGTAAAAAGATTTTGTAAATTTTTATTTTGCTGAAAATCTCTGGCTTTGTTAATTGGACAATGCCAATTTACCAGCAAGAAACAAGTATTTTCTGTGGTGTTGAGAAACCCATTCTTAAATCAACAACTCCCATTTCCTGAATTAAACAATAGAGCTCTCTTAGTTGCTGCCATAGTCTGCCATATTTTTGATTGATCTTTCTATTTTATCATACAATTCGAATATCTCCTTATTGTTCTCCACAAATTCTAAGTCGTAAGTTTCTTCCTCTACTTTTCCCTCAGGCGTGGCAAAATCATAGTTGTCAAATGTCTTTTCCTTAAACCGCTGTGCTATGTGCTTAAAAATGCTGCTGTTCTCCTCTTTTGTTATGGGAATATTTATTACGTTAGTTTCAAACTCAACATCTGCTTTTACAAGCGAATTCACTGGGCGAGCACTTGCCTTTATTTCACCATTGTATTTCCACTCCTTTTTAGTGACAAGATTCTTTTCCAAGATTTTTATGTCGTTCTCTAAAGTATTGCTTTTCATAGGGCTGATAATTTTTCGTTTCAAAAATTCTTCAATTTTATAGCAATTATCGCTTTATCTGCCATATTTTACAATAAAAACAACCAGAAACTCCAAAGTGAAAAGCGTATGTTTGAATGAGTATTTGCTGTTCACATTGCATTACCAAATTTATAATGCCAACAATTTCTGAAACATCTAGACTCTCAATCAAGTATCTTACAGCAATTTTTAATATCAAAATTAAACATATCTGTTTACACGACAAAATTTTAGCAAATTTTAATTAACTTCAGACATTTTGCAGATCAAAAATCTCCAAAAATTCAGATGGGGTGCTTGTTATGCTTAGAATCGACAAAATTAGCTGATAATTCCCTCTAGTTAAAACAGAAAATACAGCCTCTCTCAATGGCTCATCCTCAAGCTTGGGGCACATGTTTTTAAGAATCTCTGATGGATCTTCTGGTCGTACGTTCAGAACAAAAAAACTGCCGAAGGCATCAGAATATGCGGTGTCTTCACCTGAACCTGCTAAGATAAGCTTTACGCTTGGCGAATACTCAGAAGCCTTAAAAAGATTTGAAAGCTGAGAAGGGGCAAGCAGATGACAGTTCTCAATGAACAAACAAGAAGCTTTGAATTGAATTATGCCTGAGGCCAAGTACTCGCTCACAATCTCATCCACATGCTTTCTCGTAAAGAACGTTATATCTTCATTGTACCCATTATAGGCAAAATCTACATCGTACAAACTAATCTCCACTTCATGCTCTTTGGATGTATGCACTGGGCCCTTAGAAACTTGCACATACTTGTCTCCTTCTAAGTCATGCTCATCCAGTCTATTTTCGCTCCTTCCTATTCTTTTCAGAATTCCTAAGCTAGGTTCAATGTAAACAACATCGCCAATGCTGATATTTCTTACAATGTCATACAGGTACTTGGTTAGCTTGAGAGCCTTGCTCATTTTGCATGTCTTGAGAGTCATTTCAATTCCAGTTACCTCGCCAGTCTCGTCCTTGGAAATTCTTATTTCTGTAACTTCTCCTTCATAAATATTTTTGTAAGATTTAAAATTTATGCAAACAGACGCTCTGAAGCAGTCAACTATGTTTTTTATCTCTTTGGAATCTACTGCTGTAAAGCCTCTGGTGGAAATCTTTTTTGCATAATCAGACAGCACCTTAGTCAATAAGCTGTCGACACTATTGAGAAATAGCCTGTTCATCTTTTCATTCACAACAAATTCCTTGATCCCATCTAGCACCTTCTGGTTATTTTTAAGCGTAAAGTCCTTCGTATTGGACACAATTAAGTCTTTTGGAGGATGTGAATCTGTCATGAAGGGTGTTGGGCAAATCGAACAAATTATAATGACTGAAGGAGGTTTAGAGCAGTAATTAATCTATTTTAGAATGGTAAAATAATAAAATATGCAACAGATGAAAATAATAGAATGCTTTTTGTATTGAATAGCTAAAAGATCTTTAGGATTGCAAGCTTTGAGAAGATAGCAAGCTTTTGTGTGCAATAACAAATAAATTAGCAAGCCAACCTCAAAATATTCGTTTGCAGCTTACCATAACAAATTGATCATTGCATTCTTAAAAGTGGCAATAGAGTCATTTAGAGTAAAATAACATCGTTAAATAAATATCCCTTAGTCATGACTTCGCTTCAGTTTTTACATTTCTGTCAATCTCAAAATCAAAAAGTTAATTATGCAGGCAGGACATAGAGCAAACAAAATGCCAACTTAGTCCGAGTGGCCTAATGGTAAGGCGTAGCTCTCCTAAAGCTGAGACTGCGGGTTCGAGTCCCGTCTCGGACGTTTTTATTTGCAAAATAGTTGTATTTAAAACATCCTGTTAAATAAGTTTGTAAGAAAAGCCTAATTTAGAGTTAATATTAGCGACAATGTGGATTATCTGAGGATTTTATAAAGAAAGGCTAATATAGCCAACTTTTAGCAAGAAATTTCAGGTATCTGGTTGAATGCCAATTTATTCGTAGAAACTTAATGAAAAGTAATCATAGTCCTGTGCCAGCAAATCATTCAGGATCGCTCTGCTGTGCTGCTTGACCTTAGAATCTGTGAGTATGACATTGGACCAGACATTTATAGTGTTTTTTGCTGCAGCTTCATTGTCCCTCGAATTCTTAGTATTTCTGGCCACGATCTCTTTTAGAATCTTGAAAGTGTTTCTGTTCTGCATGATAAACGGCAATCTCTCCAAAACAAAATTTTTATCGTGCTGGCTTGCGTTTCCGCTGTAAAGAGAAGACATTTTCTCTAATATAGCCTGATCAAAAAATAGCACTTTTTCTTTTATATAAAGTTTTGCTGCCTCTGCTAATGAAAAAATGTCAAACTCAGAAGAAACGTAATCAATCCTAGTTTGATCAGAAAATTTTTTGAGATACTCCTGAACTTTTTCCTGATTCGAAGGATTGGAGAACAAAAACTTCGTATTGGCCTTTTCAGCCAAAAAACACAGGCTTTCTGTCAAAGTGGATGACACTGGAAATATCTTTATGGCTTCAAACTGTGCGGAAATCCATTTGAAAAACTGAAACCTTGTATTCATTGATTCATTGTAAACCTTAGAAAGCAATATCTTTTTTAAATATTCTTTTTCATTATCAACCAAAGAATCGTAGAAAATCTTTCTAGAAGGCGTTTCTTGGCACTTTGCCATTCCACAATGCTCGCTGCAACATTTCTGCCTCTCACAATTACAGTTCAGCTCTTTGCAGTGGTTGTCCTCAGATCTACAATGACGATCACAGCATTTGTCCTGCTTGCACTTACACCCATCTTTGTTGCAGTGATATTTTGCAGCTTCACAATGTTTTGAGCAGCACGATTGATTTCTGCATTTGCACTTCTCTAGTTTACAATGTCTTCTGCCTGATCTTTCAGGCTTGCCGTCAGCCTGTGTCTTGTGTTTTTGGCATTCTTCTAGTTTGTCGTTGCTTTTCGAGAGATCTGCTTTTTTCTTAGAGTTTTGCTGTTCCATTTAGTTTCACAAATTCGTGTCCTTAAATCTCTGTTTCAAACGTTTCATTCAAATGCCTTGCTTGAAGCAATATCAAGAACAATCAACAGTACAATATTTCTTTAAAGCCCAGCAATATAATACTTTTCAGGAAATCAGCAGTAAAAATTTTAGCAAATCAGCAATAAGTTCAGAAATGTTTGTAAGATTTTGATATTTAAAAAAAATTAAACAGATTATTGAGCCAATTTCCATCTAAAAGCTAAAAAAACATTCAATCAATGCATAAAAGTCCAATATTTACAAAATAAAATTCAAGCCAGCACCTTAAGTTTAATTTTTATAAGCCATCTCTTTCGGAGCCTTAGAATACAAATAGTAGACCAGTCCCAGGATTGTGACAGACCCAAGAACCAGGACCACTGAACTGAGCTTCCTTTTTCCTCCTTTCACGTAAATCTTTTTGTTCATTGTTAAGATCTTATTTGCAACAATACGATTAATGCTGATAAATGCCTCAGACTTGCCCGAGAAGGATGTGACAGCAAAATACAGTTCTTTCGGAATCTTAACTTCGCCGCTAAACAAAACGTGCTCTTTGTCATACTCCTCAAACTTAACCAAGATCTTCTTGTCTTTTCTCTCAAACTTCAAGTTCAGCGCCTTTGCTTCGCTTCTCAGCGCCTTGGACTGATGCTTAGAGGCACTGCTGTCAATAAACCTAATATAGGGTGTTCCTCCTTCAATGTCTATCACTACACCAATGCCCTTGAAATTTGGAGAATTGCCATAGAAGCCCTTTATGTTTTGAGGATTTTGAATGAGCCAAAATCCAAAACCTGCATTTTTACCTCCTTGTGAGACAAAGTTCAGAGAAAAGTCGATAGAAAAGCTGAAATCTTTGACCTTTATTGGTTCTTTTGTCTTGAGCAAGCCTGTGCTATTTCTGCTATTGTATCCTAGCTGGACAACATCCGATCGGGATCTTGTTTTCAAGAGATACTGCCCCTCAAAGAGAAAGCTCTCAGAAACACCATTTAGTGCAACAAAAGGAGGCAAAAGAGACCCTGCTTCGTACATCCTGGTCTCTGTTGTAGCGTCTGCAAGAATAGCAAGGATATAAATAAGAAGCATGGGCTTGAAAACAATCTGTTTATTTAAAATAATAAAGTTTGAAGCAGGTCTTAACCAT
This sequence comes from Ophioninae sp. B BG-2022a, assembly GCA_030522765.1. Taxonomy (NCBI): domain Eukaryota; kingdom Metazoa; phylum Arthropoda; class Insecta; order Hymenoptera; family Ichneumonidae; species Ophioninae sp. B BG-2022a. The sequence continues at coordinate 2,907 of JAPYZJ010001064.1, read as the reverse complement.
TAATTTAATGCTTATGGCTAAATTAGAATAAACATTGGTAAAGCAAAATAAAAAATGCCATTTTACGCATTTAAAGATTTATTTAAAAACTTGTAATGCAGCTAAAGATAAAATCTGTCAAATTCCAAACAAAATAGTCTTTTGACACTGTATTCAGTACTATGCTCATTCTTTCTACTTAGCTTTAACTTGCTGCCTAACTATTCTCTGATTCAATTCTATATTTTATGCAAACAAGAAGGCCCTGATGAAATCAGACTTGGCAAAAGACTATCTAAAATTGGCTGCCACAGCTGCAGTTTCTAGGATAGCATTTTTACTGATAGCAAAATACAGCTCGCTTCAGCACCAGCCCTTTGACAAGAGCACACAGATCTACGAAACAAAATCTCCATTCAATTTCTTGAATTCTTGGGACTCTGTGCATTTTTACAATATTGCAGAAAACGGCTACACTGCAGAGCATCTTCTTCCGTTTTTTCCCCTACTGCCACTGATCTCAAATTTACTTAATTTCTACGACTGTCTTGTCACAGGCATTTTTATAAACAATATTTCCTTTATCATTTCAGTGCTAATCTTATATAAAACATCAATCCAATATTTCTCAAGAAGAACATCAATCATTTCATGCCTGTTTTATATCTTCAATCCGGCTTCAATTATCTATTCATCCTTATATTGTGAGTCACTCTTTGCCTTAGTTTTCCTTATTGGCTTTTTTTATGCTGTAAATAACAGAATGCTGAAGTCCAGCATTTTGTTCTCACTTTCATGCCTCTTGAGATCAAACGGCATAGTTTTCATATTGTTCTTGAAAACACTCTACTTTCCTATTGTACTCTTGCCACTTTGTCTATTTCAATTACATTCGCTGCTTCTAATCTGGAAAGCCAAATGCTCCTTCAAGCTGTTCGTTCCCTATTCTTATGTTCAGAAGCACTACTTTAACCAGGGATTTCTTAAGTTCTTAACTCCAAACAACACTCCTAACATAATCATTGGATTGCCTATTATCCTCTTTTCTATATTTATTTTGCAAGTGTTTTATACAGATCATCTTAGCCTGAATGAAAATAGTCTAAAAAGTGAATATACTCTAGGAGATTCTGAAGACGACAAATATGGCAAAAATACCAGAGACTTTCATAAGCATTTGAAAGATCAAGAAAAAAGTAAAGAAAAACAAAATATTTATTGCTCTAAAAATGACAAAAAAGACAAGATTGTAACCAAAGTCCAGAGACTGTTGCTGCTAAAACACATAGTACTTTCCAAGCTTCTCAGAAAGTCTTTTTTATCTGATCCTTTTTCAGCTGATCCTAAAAACAGTGTTTTAAAGCTCAGTCTTATTCTTGCTTTCCAAGTTTTTGTTCTTGTTTTCTTTATTCATTGGAACATAGCAATGAGATTTATATCTTATAATCCTTTCATCTACTGGTCATCTGCTCTTTTATCTCAAAAGCACTTCAATTCATCTTCTTGCAAAATATTTATTGGATTCTTCTCGATTTATGGAATTATATATGCTGTAATGTTTGGTTGTTTCTATCCGCCAGCTTAAATAAATTGATTGAAGAATTTTAGTAAAAAATATTGTTGATAAAGTTAGAGAATTTGAATAATGCACAAATTATTTATTTGTTTTATTAGCTTCTAAAATTGCTGAAGTAGAGGTCCTTAGTCTACTTTTAAGCTTTTAGAAGCTAATAGAAAGAAAAACGCTTTGTCAGCATGATATTCTATAATAGTTTAGGAGCAACATGCAGGTAATCAATCACTTATGAGGATGGTAAAAATATATAGATTCGAAAATAAAGTATCTTTTGTTATTAGTTTTGAATGCACAATATGAATTGACATTTTTACAAATCAAAACTCTGATTTTAAATGAGAAACCATTGGTGCAAGTAGTTTACAATAATTCTTAGAGATACAAACACTAATCACTCTTTTGTAAGTGCTCCCTTTGAACTGACTTTCAAGAGTGCTTTTTTTTTAATTCTAAGTTTACTAAAATTTTTCTGCTTATAAAAAAGTCTTATTTGCAAAATTTTAGATTTAATTCTTAGATGTTAAATCTAACAAGAAAAAGTCACATAAATAATCTTAAGAAATGTGGATCTGCAAATATGTCATTTTGTAGATAAAATTGAATCTTAAATTGCTAAACTTTACGTCGTTGCTGACTGTAGTAAACTATTTTCCCTAAAATCATTCAAAAAAACTCTATCAAAATTTTTAAATTTTTCTCCTCAAAATTCTAGAAATAAACTCGAAAATAGAATATAATACCATAGAAGAAAAAATCAAGAGTTGCTAGAAAAGAGAACTGATAAATTGTCAAAAACTAAAATTATATTTTCCAAAAATGATGATCTATCTAAAAAATGTTAAAAAATAATCAAATAAAATAGTTATACAAAAATAAAAAAATTTTTATAAAAAAGAATTACAAAAATATACCTAATGGTTAAAATTCTAAAAGATAAAACAGGAGAAGGATTTATAACAGCAAAGCTAGGGAAGGCGGCATGTTGTAGTTATACTAGCATGTTGAATTTTATAAGTTCTGCTGCTGCAGGGACAAGTTCATTTTCACATAGCAACAGTAGTATACCTTTAAATGGGACAATAATTGCAGATATTCCTATGCAAGATAATACGACAAGTACAAATCTTACAGTACCTAGTAAACCTACTCGTGAATTAAATGATTTAACACCCCTACAAGAGCACAACAATCAATCAGATGCAGAGATAAATGGGTACATATTAGGTCTAGACTCTTGTACATTTGCTTATCTAGTCATTTTATTGCTAATATGTGCTGTTCTGATAATGGCAGTGATGCATTTTTACAATTCCAGAAAACCTGAAAATAAGAGAAAAGCACATTGGTATGAA